>ML320431.1:0-26190 GCA_005239505.1 Nicotiana paniculata
TGTTGAAGCATCAATTATAACTACTTTGAGCCTGCACCACAGATCATAAGAGTAAAAAGAGGACCCGGAGCTGCATATAATCTTAAATTGTGAAATTGGTAAAAAAACATTTAAGAAACACGGAGACAGAATGGAATGAACTGACACTGATTGAATTATGCAAATGATCATAACTAGAGGCAGATCTAGAATATAAATGCAGTGAATGCATTACTTAATATGTATATTTCGAGAAGTCCTTAAATTATATATGTAGATACACACATACTCTGAACCCGATGCAGTACATGCACCCACAGTTTATAAGCTGGATTAGCCTCTGTGTATAGCAAGAAAATGGAGGGGGGGAAAGGTAGTACTCTCTCTGTCCCATTTTATATGATACAATTACAAAGTAGACCGTCTTTTTTTTTTAATTAACAATTTTTCAAACATATTTTTTAATATATTGAGTTATTACCTATTGTGTCTCATAATAGTACTTTTTACCTAGTTTACAAATCTGTAAACTTTATTTTGAAAAACATGAAAACCTAGACCCTTGTCCCCTGAATTCTAACGCATAAAATTGGACGGAGAGAGCGATTAACTAGGCACCACCAACCTATGAATTCTATAACAATGATTAGGATGAATTTACAGTATTATCAACTTAGCTCAGCAATGGTTACAGTAATAGAGATGACAATTCTGTAAAGGATTTTTATATAGTGACATGAAAATTTTACACCATTAGTGTAATTTAACCAGTTACAGCAGATTACTTAGGTTACATCAATGTTATTAAATAGAGTTACCATCAATTACCTTTAAGTAACCTGATTGTGCATTAAACCTAAGCTCTTCTGTAAGATTCAATTCATAATTTAGTTCAATTCACCAATTTTTTACACCATCATGTAATTTAAATGGGGAAGCCTTGGAGCAATGGTAAAGTAGTCTCCATGTGACCTATTATGTCACGGGTTCGAGCCGTGGAAGCAGCTAGTAATGCTTGCATTAGGATAGGTTGTACATACCCTTGTGTGAACGCGCGGGATTGTGTGAACGCGCGGGATGCTTTATGAATCCGGCTGCCCTTTTTTCTTTTTTTTCCCATGTATTTTAACCCACAGTTTATTCTAGCTTACATTTTAAGAACCTTGATCGTGTAAATTTTTTTATACGCTGTCAGTGCATTAAACAAAACTCTTCTGTGAAATTCAATTCATAATTTGACCACTAATTAAAAAAATTATAGTACCTGAGGAACGAGCATGATGCCGACGGTGATACCAGCCATGAGATCAGGTTGCAAGTACTCATTCACTTTATAAGTTCGCATCCAACGAGAACAAGGAAAGAAGAAGTCAATCCACTCAATCCACGTCATCCTTTTCATCCTCGCCTTCCATTTCGATACAACGGACGTCGAAGAAGACGACGATGTTGTCGTATTAGTTGACGGATGTTCCAGCGGGATGATTTTCACCGAGCGGTGGCTACCGGCCGACATAGAAGTCGGAGAAGAAGAGGAAGAAGCAAAATTATCTGCGGAAGTAGCTATAGCCGTGAGGTTTTGGGAGCTAGGAGAGGCGTAGGTTCTATCCATGGCGGTTGGTTAGGGGAGCATAAATTAGGAATGCGATCGCGGCGGCGGAAAGAGGAAAATGTTAGTGGAGTCAGGCGGAAGGTGGGCCCACCGGGGAGTGTCAGAGGACCTGTGGCTGTGCGAGGAAGAAGAAATGGTGATTGGCGGAAAATATTATAACTGTAAATGCCACATGAGGACCGAGGAGAGGGCCACCACTGCCTTATAAAGACTTAAAAAGATGACACAAATCTGAATCCTGATTCAGGAATCTCATTCCCCCTATTTTATTCTTGTCTTTTTCCTTCTTTTTTTTGTCCTTCTTTTAAGTAACTATTTATTTTAGCTACTCTGAACATTTACATGCACTTGGTTAAATTTTAGGGAAAATTATGTCACAATTCAAATATTTACATTATATTTATTATTTGTAGCTATACTTTCAGGATCGTCAAGAATTAAATATGATACATTTATTCCTTAATTAGAGATCTTCTAGTTCGAGCTTTAAGAATAAAAAAGTTTCTAATAAAGAATGTTCCCTTCCCTTAATCCGCTTGCACGATGTGCCGATCTGACTTATAGTTTGTTTGGTCAAGCTTCTTCAATCCTTAAAGTACTTTTTTCAAAATTGAAATGAATAAGTAGCTTGGGTTGTTGCTAGTAAGAGTGATTTCGAGCTTGCACTTATGAACAAAAGTTAGAACTTTGAATAACTTTTAGAGAGAATAGAAGTAAATTGTCTTGATATGCATGTTACAATGTATCTAATGAATAATAAACTTCCCCTTTATATAGTTGGGGAGTTTTACCCTAAGTGCAATCCTAAGAAAGGTAAAAATCTTCCTTTCGCGAATCACTAATTTTCTGCCAATACGGGTCGAGATTCACGCAGTGATATCCGGTTGAGCACGGGCATCACGGGACCTTTATTAGTCGTCTGCGGTTGTTTGGTAATGCTCTTCGAAGTCTTGGGATTTGAACCGGACCCGGAGGACGTGAACCTGATGCCTCCGAGGGCAGGCGTTTTACTCGATCCCTGATACGAGGGGCTCCTCGTTTTGACTCTGATTCCTTACAGTCACGTCTCAGCTCTATTTACCTCACCGAGAAATCGAGGTGCTCAATGGACTCAGTTTTACCCGTATACAAATAGTCGTTTTTAAGGGTAAACGGATACAAAAACTTATGAATTCAACGTCTTTTTCTTTTGCAATTAGAGGTTCAAAAGCAGTCTTGATTTCTTTAACGGAAAAGGGTTCAAAATGCCCCAAAACTATTGGAAAGTGTTTTAAAATACCCTTCATCCACCTATTGGGCTAAAAATACCCCTCCATCCACTTTTTCGGTTCACTTATGCCCTTTAACCGTTAGGTCAATGGTGAATTAAAATAATTATTATTTAAATTCCACGTGGCAACTTCTTATTTGTCGAAATTAAAATATCCAACTTATTAGAAAGACTTACCCATATCTACCCGTTTTTCGAACTAACCCACCCCTAATACTAACTTGATCCGACTAAAAAGTTCAACTAAAAAATAGACGCCCCACTTCTTAACCACAATTTCGTCACGGGGAACTCTCTCTTCTCCCGAATGGAGGTACTAATTCTATCTATAGAAGTATAGTTTGATATTTTTAGTAATTTTGTTTTAGTTCAGTGGTTAGAAATGATCGTTTTCTTCCTGATAGTCAATACTGACGGCGAATTTCTGCGAATGAAAAAAAATTACTAGTAACAGAAAAAGTTTGATGACTTGAACTTTTTATAGAACTGCAATGAAACTCGTTCGAATCATTTTTCTTTAGAAAAATTCATTAGAAGTTTGTGGAAACATTTTGAGTGCTAGGTTACAAGACATATCATCATATCCATGTAGTATAATGTTTCAGCGTTAGCGAATTTTTCATAATTGTTGCGATGTGGAAGTACAATTATCTGGTCTTGATTTTATTTTGATTAGCTATATTTATTCGAGATTATAATCAGTGATACATTGAAGCCATGTCCTTGTGTTCTAATTGGTCTTTAAGAAGTACTTAATGTTAGTCGAGGTGCGTGTAAGCTAATTTGGACACCACGATTATAAAAAAAATAGAAGTACTTGATGCCCGAACACCACAGAGTTAGATGGAAGTGTGGCGTCTTTTTTTTAGTTGAACTTTTTATTCAGGGCGGATCAATGTTTGGGACGGGTTGGTCCGAAAAACAGGTAGATATGGTTAGTCTTTCTAATAGGTTAGATGTTTTAATTTTGACCAATAAGAAGTTCCCACGTGGATTATAATTATTATTTTTAATTTAATATTGACCTAAGAGTCAGAGGGCATAAGCTAACCCAAAAAGGTGAATGGAGAGATATTTTTAGCCCAATAGGTGGATGGAGGATATTTTTAAACTTTTTCCAATAGTTTAGGGACATTTTTAACCCTTTTCCGTTTCTTTAATTGGACTCAACTCACTCTTAGGATGTCTTTGCAAATAGTTAAAGTGAGTTCTAACTATATAGAGGGTAACCATATTTTATTAATTATTATCTTTTTCTATGAGTCTTGACCAACAACAACTACAATAATAACATATTCAGTATAATTTTATATAGTGATATTGAGAAGGGTAAGGTATACGTAAAGCTTATCTCTACACTTGTGAAGGTAAGGAGACTGTTTCCAATAAAAAATAATTGTAAACGTTATTTATTTGTTCGAATACTTAAAATAGTGGAGTTTCAATATATACGTCCAAAAATAAATTTTTAAATGTAATATCACCAAAAAGGTAACCTGAAACTTGGTGAAGATGAATTATGTCTAACTTGTAATTGAAAGTTCAAATTTACTCTCTTTTATGCCATTTTAAAAGACACTATTATTAGTTGGAGGTTAAGCAGTTGTTTCTTTGATTATATATTTTAAATATTTTATTGTAGTTTTGAATTTTAGAATATTTTTTATGATAGTACATTTATGCAATTACTTTTAATGCTTAATTTTTACTTCAAAAACTCTCGATCAATGTATCTGAGTTCACACAAAGTTAAATACGTTTAACTTTACCAATTTTGAGAGAGAGAGGTGGAATAACTTATTCGGTTATTCCAAAGCCAGGCAATAAAACTCCATAGAGGTCATTATCAATGTTTTACATGTTAAATATTATGTATTTATTAAATAATGTGATATAAACTCCCGATTGTTACTCCTTCCATCCTAATTTACATGGCAGAGTTCGGATTTCGAGAGTCAAACGAATTTTATTTATCATGATTTTTTTATATATTTTTAAAATATTTTGCATTGTTAATTATTGTGACTTATAATATTTTTTACAAAATTTTCAAATATAAAAGATTTATTTTAAAAAAAAAGTTTATGCACAAATTTACAGTCAAAATTAAGAAATTTGATTCTCAATTACGCCATATAAAGTAAGTAGTACAAAGGGAGTAATAAATTAGCTTTGTCAAAGTAGTGCATGATTGAGCAAAAACGTATCTAGACGCTTATTTGGGAGTGTTCATTCCTACTTATAATACACGCTAAAAGGCGACAAAATTCATGTTCCTGCTTTTTTTTTCGGGGGGAGGGGGAGGAGGGGTGGTAGGGGGGTTTGGAGACGTGCACGAAATTATCTGTTGCACGTTTAGCCGAATTACATTAAAAGTTGACCATTTCTATGATAAGAAAGCTACATATTTAAATTCTTTATAACTTGAAACAAATTTTTTAGCAAAGCTGAAAAAAACATATTGATTTTTTTCAGCGTACATTTAATTATTTTTTTCCCATACATTGAATTTGACTTCAGCTAATTTAAGTAAACGAATATCAATAATGTATGAGCCAAAATCTTATCAAAAGGGAATCCGTATAAAACGGAACGACAAAGGATCGAGTAAGCCGAAGTTGTATTTATGAGGTACTATAGCAATGATTACCTCGGCCACAGTCGAGGTCGTACATTTAGAAGGCCTACACGGCGAAGTAAACGTTACTGCGTTCCAGAGGATCAATCTAAAGTATGGTCAAAAGACTTAGGTACCCTGACTAAGGACCGTTAGATAAATGAGAATACCTTGTATAAATACTAGGTGAGAGAATGAATAGAGGGGGATGATTCCAATATCAGACACTTCTTCACTTACAATAGAGAAGGGCTTGAGAGTCTACCTTGTTAAGAAGAGAGGAGAGGGCTCAAAACCTTGCTATTTTTCTTGTAATCATCATTATTGAATAAATGAAGACATTCTCGTGGTCACGATTGGTGAATTTTTTTCTTCCTCCTTTACTTTAAATTATGAAGTAATGTTATCAAGAGTATTATCTCATCACATTTCTTAGGTCTCTATCGAGGTCTTAATTGATTCTCAAGCTTAACCTTATCTAGCTTTTCTAGATTGTCATCCTTTGACCAAGAGTTGATTATCTTTGGTTAGAATTTATCCTATTTCTCATCATTTTATTTAGTTTAGCAAAAAGACTTGAAAACTTTTTGATCAAACAATTTGGCACCGTCCGTGGGGATTTTCTAACCAAAGTCTTAGTTTCCTTTAGATCTAAATTCGGCCTTAGCTCTATTACCCATTTATGGTAGTTTCATCCTATCACTTCTCATACAAACTTGAGAAACTTACAAGCGAGCCCTTGAAACTAAACCAAACAATGTCACATCCTCGCACGAGATCAAGGCTACGATTGATTTACATACGAAAGCCACGTTGTACCGTAATAGCAGATCTGGAGCTTTATACCTTACGCATATCGCATTCCTTCTCATAAATTACGTTTGTTGTGTAATTCTTAGAGATGGTAAACCAATCCCACATGTATGTTTGTGATATAACTTATGTTTCTATCGTGTTTATGCACCTGAGGCACTCGCTCGAACTGGGACTCGAAAGAAAAGACTAACGGGCGAGGTAATCCGCCAGCCCATGAAGTGCTAGAGTTCGACTAACGGCGAGGCCAAGCGCGAGGTTAAGGTCAGGTCTAGATCCAACACTTCCGTATAGGGCAGACGAGCCGTTCCACGACGCGTTCCTCAACTCATAGCCAACCGGGTCGAAGGGATTTCCCAGACCTAGGTAGCAAAGAACAAACCTACGAAGGGAACATGACTGGTTCCCCCCCCCCCCCCCCCCNCCACACACACACACCATTCATCAGCTGACCAACAAATTGAGGTAACAAATGATTTCATTTGTTTCTAACCTGTTATTCCTCTTTTAAAAAGTGAAACAGAGAACAAGGGGTCCTCCCAAGTACACGAACAGGGACTGCCGACATAAAGGCTTTAAGTTTCTTCCTTCAGAAAACAGCAAATCGGGAAAACACCCCACACCATATCATACTGCAGATAACGGGCAAACGGGATAGAACAAGCTGACATCATTAAGAAAAATCCCCGAGACTGCGCGACCAGCCCAAAAATGTACAAATCTCTCCAACACATGCAACCCCCGGCCATCGCCAAGCGAAAGTAAAATTCGACCTCGCTCGTATTAGCAAGTCAAAGTTTGACCTCGCTCGAACCCATTATGGTTCACTTTCTACCTTGTTCAAATTCACACCCATGCGGCCCCCGACCATCACCAAGCGAAAGTAAAATTCAACCTCGTTCGAATTAATAAGTCAAAGTTCGACCTCACTCGAACTCATTATGGGTCACATTCGACCTCATTCGAATTCACCTACCCTGGCCATCCCTAAGCGAAAGTAAAATTCAACCTTGTTTGAATTAATAAGTCAAAGTTCGACCTCGCTCGAACTCACGATGGGTCACATTCGATATTGTTCAAATTCACACACATGCGACCCCCGACCATCGCCAAGTGAAAGTCAAATTCGACCTTGTCCGAATTAACAAGTCAAAGTTTGACCTCGCTCGAACTCATTACGGGTCACAATTCGACCTCGTTCGAATTCACACCCATGCGCCCCCTGAACATCGCCAAAGTAAAGTTTGATCTCGCTCGAACTAACAAAGTAAAGTTCTACCTCGCTCGCATTAACATGATGAAGTCGATCTCGCACGAACTAACAAGTTAAAATTCGACCTCGCTCGAATTGACATGATAAAAGTCGACCTCGCCCAAATTAATAAATGAAACTCGACTTCGCCCAAATTCTCAACTAAAAGTTAGGGACTCATCACGAGAAAGTCCAAAGATCTTTTCAGAAAGAAAAGCCAGGGATATACGACCAAAGACAAATCGAATATCTTATTCAAAAAATGTACATACGCAACAACGTCTCACAAAAGGCCAAAAACAGGCCTCCGCAAAAAGAAAACAAGCAACAACAAAGAAAAGAACAGAAAAATCTAAGTACAGAAAATCTACAAAGGCTTCACTCAACATTATCCACGCCATCATCCTTCTCCTCGCTCGGTCCAGCGGCTTCATCTCCAACATCATCCCCTCCAGCACTGTCATCATCAGAAGTAAGCACATCTTCGATCTCAGGATCCCCACCGGTCTCCGGTGTCGTAGGGTCATAGCCATAGGCAAGATGAGCCTCGCGTGCTTTAACACGAGCATTTTCAAAAATGGCCTCAGGAACGCTCCTCGCTGCCAACAAGCCCTTGTATATATACAGCTGGGCCTCAGCATAGACCCACATCTCGTAAAAATGGTGGGGGACGACAACAGAGACAGGTACTTGAGGATCCTGAGCCAACAATCGCGCCTTTTTCGGCCTCGACAGTCACAACTTGGTCACCCAGGCTCGAGACATCTCACTCGAGCACGCTGATTCATTCCTCGAGCCCCACCTCCCTCAGTGCAACCGTCTCTATGTCAGATTCCCGCTCAGATCTAAGAATGCAGATAGTGTCTTCCAGCAGCACTGCCCTCTCCAAAGCCGCCACTTGGGCTTCCTCGACCCTCTACAACTCAGTTACCTTATTCTCCAATTCAGCCACCTTCTCCGACCACTCTACACTCAATTCGGCGACCCTGGTGGCGTTATGATCAAGCTCCGCCCGCAAGGCCACCACCTTCGCTGGTAGATCAACACACTCAGCCGCAATCCCCTTTCCCACATCAAGCTCCTCTTCTTTGGATCTAAGCATCCCTTCAAGCTCATTGCATTTTCCAATGGACCGCATCATGTCCTCATCTTTCCGCTCCAACTCCTCCCTAAGGGATTGATGGTTGTCGCCCGCCATGAGCAGCACATGCATCTCACGGCACTTGTCGCAATAAAGATGATATTTCACAGCTATTTTCTGAAAGATAGCATCTCGCGTCTCTGTTCCACGAGCACTCTCGGTCTTCAAGATAAAAGTTTGAAAAGGAAAAAGATGAAGGAAATGGTCAGCAAAGGGAGAAAGCGTGAAGTGAGGAAAACAACAAAGAACTTACTCTCAAAGTCATCCCAACTACACCTCGTGACAGGCCGACATCGTTGATCCCGCGAAGAGACCCGCTATCGGTAACGGAACACAAAAGGTCGAACTGGAGCACCAAGTCCATCGTATCCTCCAACAAATCGTAATCCGATGGAATCTCGAGCACACGGGAAGGACCTTCCGCTCTCATGTTGACCTGCGTAAACCTTTCCTTAAACATCCTCATGTTCTCGGGGTTGATATCTGAATCGGATTCATAATCGTCTACAGTCACACCCTTCACTCTCTCATTGGCCGAAGAGGAGGCACGAACAACCGCAACGACCTCCGAACTCTACCCTCCTACCACCGTAGTCTCCTCTAGCCCCGAAACAGGCACCGCCTCCATGCCCAAAGAAGATGCGTACCATATGCCCAAACTAGCATCACCGTCAGTTTTAGGTCCGCCAACACGGGGTCGACCATCGAAGTCATCCCAATCGAAGACACCCCTTCCGACATTATTCTCCGCCTCTTTGACGGGGCCTCTTCATCATCATCCTGAGACGGTTCGTCCACCAAATGAACTGTGGGAACCGGAGTATCCGACTGAGGAGCATCCTTTAAATGACACGCGGACGCGATCTGCGAAGTAGCCAGAGCCCGAACGCTCTCATTTGCAGTCACTACTGGTAAAGGCCGGGCCGAAGAATCCAGCCGATGGAAAGCATGGATGGGAGCCCTCGCTCTCCTGTCTCCCCTCTGACCTGCCAATAAGAAAAATTTGACCAAGAGGAATAAGAAGGAAAATACAGAGCGAAATCAAAGTGACTGAAGGCGAGACGATATGACTCACAAACAGAAGGCTTGCGCCCAAACCTCTCGTGGAACAGTGACCATTCACGAATCCCCACTATATGAGGCAAAACCTGACTCACCCACTTGAAAAAATCGGCAACTAGCGGAGGAGGTTCCCTCTCAGCTGCAAAAATAAAAAAAGGGCGAGTAGGTCAACGGAAGGGAGCAGCAAACAACCTTTTTCTAAAAAGAAAAGAGAGAAAAGGAAAGAGGAACTTACGGGAAAAATTTCACATCTCAGGAAACCCTTTAGGGTTCAACACCACGTGCTCCGTCTTCACATAAAAGAAATTCTCCCGAAATCGGTGATTGGTCTTATCATACATCTTCACCACCAAACCCTTGGTTCCTCAGTGATGAAGATGTATCATCGTGCCCCTATGAAAATTTGTAACGTAGAGGTGAAGAAGGTGTTGGAGAGAGATCCCCTAACCCGCCAGCTCCGAGTACTTGATGAGCATGAGGAAGAGCTTGTATATTTACGGAGAGAGCTGAGCGGTACACACCTCATAGTAGCGGCAAAAATTCACCTCCAAGGAAGGAAGGGAAAGTTTATATCCGATGATGAACGGGTACGCAATATCCCGGACGGTGTGTGTGCACGATGTCACGACCCGCCGGAACAAGCTCAATATGATCAGGAATCCTCCATTTGTCCCTAAATGCAGTTAGCACCGCGGCATCCATTGCAAAAATGACGGGTTCGAATTTGTCCTCAGGAGGGTTCTTAAAATCGATCCTAGCCTTCCCGGGGCGAGGAACCACTTCATCGACAGTTGAAAAATCTCTTATATTCCTCCATAACCACCCACTATTCAGGTGGAGATATATCAGTTTCCCGCGCGAGGGCACCAACAACTCTATCAGGGTTTGAAGATGCACTAGCCATCTCTTCGTTGGTTGTGTGGATCGGGAATGAGAAGGAAAAGAAGGTAGCAGCCACAAGAACTTTTAGCAGAAAGGGAAATGTGAGAAACTGGAGGAGAAAAAGAAAAGCTTTGAGACTTTCTTTTGAATGATTGGGAAGAACGACACTCAAATGTAAAACTTTCCCCTATTATAAATACTCAAAGCAAGAAAACTAAACGCCGCCATTTTAAAAATGGAATGGGCACGGGAAACAACTCAACGCACAGAGAACGTGCGCCATAATGACGCATGATGAATTTAATGACATTTCGAACTGACACAACGGTCTGGTGCAACTCTCGAAACGTCACACTGTTATGTCGCCATGGGGTATTCGCCCATTGACCAAAATTCTTAGATTTCTCAAACTTTCAAATTTGCAAGGTTCGCTAATCGAGCTCGCCCAAAGACAACCCCGACAAGCGGAGGGACTAACTGTATGAGCCGAAATATGGTAAAAAGGGAATACACATAAAAAGGAACGACAAAAGGTCGAGTAAGATGAAGTTGTATTTATGAGGTACTACAACGACGAATACCTCAGCCACGGACGAGGTTGTACACTCAAAATGCTTACACGGTGAAGTAGACGTTAGAGCATTTCAGAGGGTCAATCTAAAGTATGGTCAAAAGACTTAGGTACCCTGGCTAAGGACCGTTGGGTAATGACAATACCTTGAATAAATACTAGGTGAGAAAATGAATAGAGGGGGACAATTCTAATATCAGACACTTCTTCACTTACAATAGAGAAGGGCTTGGGAGTATACCTTGTAAAGAAGATAGGAAGGGCTCAGAACCTTGATATTTTTCTTGTAATCATCATTATTGAATAAATAAAGACATGTCTCGTGGTCACGATTGGTGAATCTTTCTTCCTCCTTTACTTTAAATTATGAAGTAATGCTGCCAAGAGTGTTATTTCATGGCATATCTTAAGTCTCTATCAAGATCTGTATATGGCCGAAATCGGAGGAGTCCGATTTTGAAGTCTCTGTTATGCCGAGCCCGAGCTCGGAAGACTCGAAGTAAAGTTAGAGACCAATCTCAGAATGCATACCTCGAGAGAGCACATCGAAGGCCCGACGCGGCCTACCTCGAGGCAGTGCAAAATCGATGGCAGTCAAGAAAAAACGGGAATTTCTCAAGGGCATATAGTTCAAGGCGTAAATCTCAGGATTGGTTCGTACAAATCTGTACTAGGCGGTTATACAACTGTACCAATAGTATTTTTTACTGTAAGTAGAAATATATTTTTTCCTCCTATATAAAGGGGACTCCTTCATTTGTAAAGATCATCATTCACTACTATAGAACATTTTACTCTGCTTTTCTCGTTTACTGTGCTCAAGATTATTGTTTATATTTATTGTTCTTCATTTATTGTTCATACTTTACTGCTACTAACTAACTTCGATACCCCGAGGCTATCGAGCTCGAGGCCCCCGTTCCTTTGACGACACTGGTTCGGTTATCATATTCTTCTTATTTACACCTAGTATTTCTTACTTATGTACTAGTATTGAAATAAATCACAAACTTTTAGAACCACAAATCAAATATAATTGTTAACACCAATTTTCGATGTGAATAGTTTGGCGCCCACCATGGGGCTAAAGATAATAGTGATTATTTTGGTGCTAGTTTTCTGATAACACACGTTATTCTTCACACTTTTTCTTGTCCAAAGATTCTTTGATTTCAGGTTAAAATATGTCTAACTCCGCAAACGCACATGAAAACAACGGTCTCGAGTTCCATGGAGAAAACAGTGCAATAACTTCAGGGGCCGGTGTGCCACCGCTAAACCCTGGGGTAGAACTAGCACCAAACCATGTCGACGTAGGTTCACACATTGCTTTGCACGTCAATTTGGATAATGATATTGAAGGAAGTGTACGCGGAGGGGACCAACCTGACACACAAAGGACATAGGCTCGAGAAGAAAGAGAAGTCCGCCTACAAGTAATTTTTGAAATTTTGCCGGCACAACAAGTAGCTATAGCTCAGTTACAGAGTCATCAAAAGACTCCGAGCGGAGCAGGACCAGAAACGGATCCTCGAGTTGAGTCGACCCTAGAAAGATCAAGTAACAACGGGACGGGAGCTGACCCCACCATTATGAAAATGCTCGAGGAACTCACCAAGAGGATCGAGGCAGGAGAAAAGAAGAAAGAGGACAACGATAAGAAAATGGAAACCTACAACTCGAGGGTCGACCAGATCCTAGGAGCACCCCCGGCCTTGAAGGGACTAGATTCAAGAAGTTTGTACATAAACCATTCCCACCGAGTGCGACTCCGAAGCCCATTCTGAAGAAGTTCTGGATGCCCGACATCCTAAAATATAACGGGACCACAGATCCCAACGAGCATATCACCACATATACTTGTGGTATAAAAGGAAATTACTTTAAGGACGACGAGATCGAGTCTTTCCTACTGAAGAAATTTTGAGAAACCTTGTCCAAAGGGGCCATGATGTGTTATCATAACCTGCCCCCGAACTCAATAGATTCGTTTTCCATATTGGCAGACTCATTTATAAAGGCACATGCTGGTGCCATAAAGGTTGCAACAAGGAAGTCCAATGTATTGAAAATCAAGCAAAGAGAGAACGAGATGTTGAGGGAGTTCGTCTCCCGTTTCTAGTTGGAACGAATGGAATTACCACCAGTCTATGATGACTGAGCTGTACATGTCTTCACACAAGGACTGAATGAACGAAGCTCAATAGCTTCGAGGCAGCTGAAGTAGAACTTGATCGAGTATCCTGCCGTAACTTGGGCGGATGTGCACAACAGATACCAGTCAAAAATTAGGGTCAAGGACGACCAGTTGGGAGCCCCCTCGGGCTCAATTTATCCAATCAGGACACTAGCAAAGGAACAAAGAAATGTGGAAAGGGAGCCAAGGCTGAACAAGGAAAGATATCAATCATACGTCAAAGACAGAAGAAACACTTAGAGGCGTAACATACCTCGAAATGACCGAAGAGCGGATCGAGGCCAAAGTTCCCGGGGACTCATGACCAAGACCGGGTTTGACATGCAATCGGGACCTATAGAAGCACCCTGATTGTCAGAATACAACTTAAACATCGATGCCTCAGATATCGTATTAGCTATCGGCAAGATTAAAGATACTAGATGGCCCAAGCCCATAGAGACAGATCCTTCTCATAGGAACCCCAACGTAATGTGCAAATATCATGGTACTCATGGTCATAGGACCGATGACTGCAGACAACTTCGAGAGGAGGTAGCCCGATTGTTCAACGAGGGGCACCCTCGAGAATTTCTCAGCGACCGAGCAAAGAACCATTTTCGAGAGAGAGATGCAAACATGAAGAATGCACTAGAAGAGCCCGAACATGTCATTCACATGATCATCAGAGGAGTCTACGTCCCACAGGGACCCATATTCAAACGAACGAAAGTATACATCACAAGAGAGAAGAGGACTCGGGACTACATACCTGAGGACACCCTTACTTTCAACGAGGAAGACATTGAGGCCTTATCTCAGCCTCATAATGATGCACTGGTAATTTCTATACTTTTAAATAAAGTTCAAGTTAAATGCGTGCTCGTGGATCCAAGTAGTTCGGCCAATATAATCTGGTCGAGGGTCGTGGAGCAGCTCGGGCTGCTCGACCAAATCATACTCGCCCCTCGAGTCCTGAGTGGATTCAACATGGCAAGTGAAACAACGAAGGGGAAATCATCCTCCCAGTCAATGTGGTCGAAACTATACAAGACACCAAGTTTCATGTCATCGAAGGTGACATGAGATATAATGATCTACTTGGAAGGCCATGGATCTATAACATGAGGGCAGTGCCATCTACTCTTCATCAAATGATGAAGTTCCCAACAAAGGATGGCGTAAAGATAGTGTATGGAGAGCAGCATGCAGCTAAGGAGATGTTTGCGGTACATGACTTGGCACAAGTGCCGACATTATATACCTCGGAGAAGTCAAAGGACAAACAGGTAGCCAAATAGCAACCACAACCCGTACCCTCGGTTGAGCCCCAGGGACAGGAGCCCGATGAACTGGTGGTCGAGGACAAAGAAGAAGATTTCCTCACCCCTCGAGCCTTCATTGCTCCCGAGGAATCAAATTCAACGAAGTCCACAGTCGAGGAACTTGAGCAAGCTGTATTGACCGAGCATCTTCCGGAATGAAAGGTATACTTGGGAACGGGATTAACCCCTGAACTCAGGAAAAAACTCATTCAATTTCTTATTGATAACATTGATTGCTTTGCTTGGTCCCATTTAGATATGACAGGGATCCCACAGGAGATAACCACCCATCGACTAAGTGTCGACCCCGGGTTCAAACCAGTGAAGCAAAAAAGGAGACCTCAGTCCGAGTTAAAGCATGCATTCATCAAAGATGAGGTAACTAAACTTCTTAAAATTGGATCCATTAGGGAAGTAAAATACCTCGAATGTCTAGTTAACGTAGTGATAGTCCCCAAAAAGGAGAATAGACTTAGAATGTGCGTAGACTACAAGGATTTGAACAAAGCATGCCCTAAAGATTCTTTCCCACTGCCCCACATCGATCGATTGATCGATGCCATGGCTGGCCACGAGATCCTTACTTTTCTCGATGCCTACTCCGGGCATAATCAGATTCAAATGAACCTGGAGGACCAGAAAAAGACTTCGTTTGTCATGAAATATGGTACATATTGCTATAATGTAATGCCCTTCGTGCTAAAAAATGCGGGAGCAACATATCAACACCTAGTTAATAAGATGTTCGAACATCAAATAGGAAATCTATGGAAGTTTACATTGATGACATGCTAGTTAAGTCCCTGCGCGCAGAGGACTATTTGACTCATTTGCAGGCGACGTTCGATATCCTAAGAAGATACAACATGAAGCTCAACCCCGAGAAATGCGCTTTTGGAGTCGGCTCAGGCAAATTTTGGGGCTTCATGGTGTCAAACAGGGGGATCGAGATCAACCCCGACAAAATCAAAGCCATCAAGTAGATCACCATAGTAAACAATATGAAAGTCGTGCAACGGCTGACCGGGCAGATATCTGCCTTAGGACGATTCATCTCGAGGTCATCAGATTAGAGTCGTCATTTCTTCTCCCAACTCAATAAGAAAAACAACTTCGCGTGGACTCCGGAGTGTCAACAAGCCTTGGAAGAGTTGAAATGGTATCTCTCGAGCCCGCCCTTGCTTCATACTCTGAAGGAGGATGAAACACTATATTTATATTTGGCCGTGTACGAGGTAGCAGTAAGTGGCGTGTTGGTTTGAGAAGAGCAAGGTATGCAATTTCCTGTCTATTATGTAAGTCGAACCCTAGGAGATGCTGAAACCAGGTATCCACATTTAGAAAAATTAGCCCTGGCATTAATAAGTGCATCTAGTAAGTTGAAACCATATTTTCAATGTCATCCTATATGTGTATTAACTACATATCCACTTCGGAACATTTTGCATAAGCCCGAATTATCGAGCCGATTGGCTAAATGGGTCATCGAACTCGGAGGGTATGATATCGAGTATCAACCCCGAACGACATCTCAAATTTTGGCGGACTTCGTGGCCGATTTTACGCCTGCCCTCGTGCCCGAAGTAGAAAAGGAACTCTTATTAAAAACGGGCACTTCATCGGGGGCATGGACCCTTTTCACTGACGGCGCCTAGAATATGAAAGGGTCCGGGCTCGGTATAGTTCTAAAACTGCTTACGGGCAACACCATTAGACAATCTATAAAAACATCAAAATTGACTAACAATGAGGCCGAGTATGAGGCCATGATTGTAGGTCTCGAACTAGCCAAAGGCCTGGGAGCAGAGGTCATTGAGGCAAACTGTGATTCTCTTTTGGTAGTAAACCAAGTGAATGGAAGTTTCGAGGTTCGAGAAGATAGGATGCAAAGGTACTTAGAAAAGATTCAAGTGACATTACATCGCTTCAAAGAGTGGACCCTGGTCCATGTACCTCGAGAACA
Organism: Nicotiana paniculata; assembly: GCA_005239505.1. NCBI lineage: Eukaryota > Viridiplantae > Streptophyta > Magnoliopsida > Solanales > Solanaceae > Nicotiana > Nicotiana paniculata. The sequence continues at coordinate 16,664 of ML320431.1, forward strand.
GAATAGCGAGGCTGATGCGCTCGCAAACTTGGGGTCGTCTGTTGAGGAAGATGACATAGTCTCGGGGACTGTCGTACAACTATCAAGGTCGGTGATCGAAGAGGGTCATGCAGAAATTAACTCGACAAGTCTAACATGGGATTGGAGGAATAAGTACGTCGAGCACTTGAAACATGGGAAACTCCCCAAGGACCTAAAAGAATCGAGGGCCCTCCGAGCCAAAGCAGCCCGATTTTCACTCGACGAGGATGGAACATCGTATAGGAGGTCCTTCGACGGACCACTGGAAGTATGCTTGGGACCGGGGGACACTGATTATGTGCTATGAGAAATCGACGAAGGTACTTGTGGGAATCATTCTGGTGCCGATTCTTTGGTTCGAAAGGTGATCAGAGCGGGGTACTACTGTGATAGCATGGAAAAAGATACAAAAGAGTTCGTTCGAAAGTGTGACAAATGTCAAAGGTTCGCACCAATGATGCACCATCATGGAGAACAACTCCATTCAGTTATATCCCCGTGGACATTCATGAAATGGGGGATGGACATCGTTGGCCCCCTACCAACGACGCCAGGTAAAGATAGATTTATCTTATTTATGACTGACTACTTCTCAAAATGGGTAGAAACGCAGGCCTTCGAGAAGATAAGAGAAAAATAAGTCATCGGCGTCATATGGGACCACATAATATGTCGGTTCGGGATTCCCTCCGAGATAACATGCAATAATGGGAAGCAGTTCATTGGAAGCAAAGTAACAAAATTCCTCGAAGACCATAAAATCAAAAGGATCCTATCAACGCCTTATCACCCAAGTGCAAATGGTCAACCCGAGTCCATAAACAAAACCATCATCCAAAACTTGAATAAGAGATTAGATGATACAAAGGGGAAATAGAGAGAAGTGTTGCCCGAGGTACTATGGGCATATCGAACAACATCGAAGTCGAGCACAGGGGAGACCCCATTTTCTTTGGAATATGGGTCCGAGGCATTGATCCTAGTCGACGTCGGGGAACCGAGCCTCAGATTTCAATATACCACCGAGGACTCAAACAACGAGGCCATGAAAACCTCCCTCGAGATTTTAAATGAAAGGCGTGAGGTCGCCTTAGTTCAAATGGCCGCTCAAAAATAGAGGATCGAAAGATACTACAACAGAAGAATGAACCTGCGCTACTTGAGTCAGGGACTTAGTTCTAAGGAAAGTCACCCTCAATACTCGAAATCCAAATGAAGGGAAACTAGGCCCTAATTGGGAAGGACCGTATTGTGTCCTCTTGAAGTCGTAGACAAATGATCCTACAAACTTGGCACAATGGAAGGCGAGCAACTACCAGACAATTGGAATATATTGTTGCTCAAACGTTATTATTGCTGAGGTATGACCTTCTTCTTTTTTCGTTTATATTTTATACTAACTCCTTATAGGTGTTCGATTGGAGATATCGAATCACCCTTCAACTCGAAGACCTTGGGTTTTAAAGCATTCGTTTCACTCTTTTTCCCTTAGATCGGGTTTATCCCAAATGGGTTTTACCGGCAAGGTTTTTAACGAGGCAAAATCTATATGCTACCTAAGGAAAACTCAACAAGTATTCAAGGCTTCTTTTCTATCAACCTCGAATACTAGGGGGCATCACCCTCGGAGGCTACATTTTCGAAGAAAACAAGTCATGCCAAGGAGGGCCTCCATAGGAGAATGTTGTAATGGGCCAAACAGTCAAATGAACCGTATCCATATAGAATAGTCGAGCCCCTGATGGAAAAAACATGTACGCATGTATTGATTACTCAAAGAAGCACTCTTATTATGTCGAAACACTTTTGTACCTCGAAGAAGTCTACTATTTTCACATTTAATGGCTCAAAGGCCAAATATAATTGAATACTCGGGGACTGTCATCGACAGTCAACACGTCAAGCCATCAAGAACTCGAGCCTACAAGACCTTAATGAGGCAAACTCGAACTTATAAGACCTCAATAAGGCATACTCGAACTTACAAGACCTCAATGAGGCATACACGAACTTATAAGACCTTAATAAGGCATACTCGAACTTACAAGACCTCAATGAGGCATACACGAACTTATAAGACCTTAAAAAAGACATCCCCTCGATATTAAGGCCAAGGCCATCTCACTCGGGGTCTAAAGGCTACGGCCGAAATAATGCAGCTCGTAGACGTCTGACTTCCGCCATAAAACTAAAGGCCTTCAAACACTTCGAAAAATCGGTTAAATCAGGATACCCTCGGCATAAGCAAAGGGGCTTCGATAAAATCAGCCTCGAACAAGAAGGCGTGGAAAACGTCAGCCTTCGAGAAAACCCCAAAAGGTATTCAAATATCATTGCACATAGACTTTAAAATGAGGTTCCAATCAGTCGAACCATCGAAAAATCGAACGAATATAAAAACATTCCAAGGCATAACAAAATTTTTACTAAGTCTTTAGTGGGAAGAGGGAAAATAATAGCCATTTTAGAGGTCGAATTGACCCAATCTAAAAAGAGTCGAAGGGACAATCTAAAGAGCCTAAGGGACAATTTAAAAGAGCCTAAGGGCCAACCTAAAATAATCTAAGGGCCGATATGTTAGAGCCTAAGGTCCAATCTAAAGAGCCTAAGGGCCAACTTAGAAGAGATTAAGGGCCAACCTAAAAGAACCTAGGGGCCGATGTTCTAAATCCTAAGGGCCGATACTTGAAGAGCTTAAAGGCCGAAGGACACCATGCTCGAGACCTTACCCAGTTCGGACTCGAAACTCCCGAGCTAAAGCTTAGCTCGAAGATCAGACCTTAAGTGGTCACCAATTATCGATCATTGATCAAACACGAAACCTAAGGGTATTATGTTCTAAGTCCAATACATCGGACTAATCGTCAACAACACTAATTCTCATTTTAAAAGGTAAAGGAAAAACGGAAATTAACACAATACAAAGATGAAACAAAATATTCTTTATATACAAATGATGGTCCAAAAGTATGTTTACAAAGCTCCCACACGGAGCCCTTACACAAAAGAAGGAAAATGAAAGAAGCTTAGTCTAATGTCGAGGTCACTCGATCGGAGGTAGTTTCCTCAGGAGATGCATCTTCTTCCAAGGCCTTCACCTTCTCGATCTCAGCAGAAAGATCAAAGCCTTCGACTTGAACCTCCTCGAGGGATTTCCTTCGAGACTCTAGCCGAGCTTGTTTGATGGTCCGTGTTAACTTAAGCTCGGCCACATCAGCTGCCTTCTTAGCCCAGGCATTGACAGTAGCATCAATGGTCCGGTATGTAAACATAATTGCATCAGCTTAGGACAAGGTTTTGGATAATTTTGTGGCCGACTCAGTATGAAGGTCCTTATATTTACGACTTTATTCCTTTGCACCGTGAAGTTGGTGATCATTCGAGGTCATCTTCTCTCGAAGAGTATCCTTCTCGGAGGCCATATCATCCATGCGTTGCTTCAACCCGAGGATCTCAGTATCTTTGACCCTAAGCTCCTCCTGAAGTTTCCCCACCAGGTCATCCTTGTGCTTGAGCTGCAAGAATCGAGTCGAGACATTAAACACTAAAATGAGTAAGCATAAAATAATCCCACAAAGGCTGTATTACCTGCTCAACAAAATCGTGCCGCTCTCGGGACGCATTCTCCGAACTTGCTCGGAGGTCATTGAGTCCCCCCTCCCTTTTGGCATAAAGAGCCTTGAGCTCATACGACTGTGACATAAGTTTCCTAAGCTCATCTTCGCAGTGGGCCAACTCAGCTCGTGACTTGGAAAAGGCTTGGTCGAAGAGCATCACGGCCTAAAATACAAAGGAAGAAGGTCAGAAAGGCAAGAACCAAACTCAATATATAGTTGTTAAGGCAAAGATTACATGTTTCTCAAGTTTCTCGGCCTTTTCAAAGAAGAACGAGGCGTCAAGGTCGGGTACTTCCTCAACCCCGGTGAAGCACCATTCAAATATATCGTTCTCTCTGTGGGATGCCCCCACGTCAGGAGTCTTCATATCTTGGGCATCCCGTATTTGCCCTGGAGAAAAAGACGGGCCTGGCGGAGAGTCGTCCACTTCAACTACCCCGAGTGGATCGATCGGGGCCTTCTCTCGCCTTCGAGGAGCCTTAGGGTTGAGTTCTTCGGACTCATCTACCAAGTACTTTTCAGCACAAGGTATGTTCTGGTCATCAGTCCCCTCGAGGACTATGCCCGAGCTCCCTTCGGAGATCCCCTCAGCTCGAGATTGAACCACCTCGGCAGCCTTCGATGCAGTAACCTTTGAAGCATCGGTACCTCTTCCCCTACGAGTTACTAATGGGAGGGAATCACCTTCACCCTCAGTCTCATCTACCTCTTAGTCCCCAGCACGAAGACTTGCAGCAACTTTGGGAGATAAGGCCACCGTGTCGGCCCTAGGTTTTCGAAGCCTGGACTTTTTTAGCTTCGGGGACTCCGACGACGTCTCTTTATTTCTCTTCTTGTCCTTGGCAGGTTTTGGGTCTCTACCTCGCCAGGTGGGGGCGGCCTCATTGAAACAGCATCTCCGAGGCCTACATAAGCGCAAAAGTTAAGTGTGCTATCAAGAGATATTTTACTAAGGAACTCAAATATGTCAATGATAAAAACCCACCATGGTTTTTGGCCTCCCATTGGCCTTTGTCTAAGTCGCGCCAGACACGCTCAACATATGTGGAGATGGAAGCTAGTTACCGAACCCAGCGCGAGAGGTCCTTAACTGCATCGGGGTACCACTCGACAACTGCATCATCAGAAGGGAGTTAGTCCGAATGAAAGAGAAAACATTTTATTAAATACTTACGCGTCATATTACATTCCTCGGGGAATGGCATCTTTTCAGCAGGAATCAGGTCAGAGGTCCTGACTCGAACGAAGTGGCTCATCCACCCTCGATTTTTATCTTCATCGATGCTAGCGAAGAAAGACTTCGAAGATCGACATTGTAATTTTAGCAGGCCACCTTGATAGAGACGAGGGTTGTATAGTCTAATCAGATGGTCAAGGGTAAAAGGCATTCCCTCGACCTGACTCGAAAAATACCTAATCAGGTAAACAATTCGCCAGAAGGAAGGATAGATTTGGCCGAGCGTCACCCGATATTGTCTACAAAAATTGAGGATCACTGGATCTAGCGGGGGCAAAGAAGGTTCTACGGGACCTAAGATGAATGGGTATGTGTATATGCTTAGGAAACCTGCTTTGTAAGTAGTTATGTCCTCTTCAGGTGAAGGGATCTCCACTTGTACTGCATCCCCCCAATGGCAATCTGCCTTCACTTGTTCGGGTTTGGTGATTAGGCTAATATATCGAGACATGGGTTCACATCGTCCTGCAATCGAGGAAGTCTTTTCGACCTTAAAATCAGAAGACGTTTCACAGGGCCTGAGGGTACACTCCTCAATGCGAGGAGGTACTGCCGTTTTGCTCTTAGATGGGCATGATGACGAAGGGGCTTTCTCTTTTTTGGGAATTGTCTTAGAAGTTTTTGCCATTTTATTGAGAAATTTCAGAAGAAGAAGAAGAAGAAACTGGTTCAAAGTTGAACACAAGGAAGGGGTAAGTGTAGGGAAGAGTTGATGAAGATTTGAAGATGTTGTATAAAGTAAAAGTATGAAGAGTGAAAGATTGGGGTATTTATAGGGTCCATCTAAGCGTGTTGGAGAAGCTAAAAGGACGGCCAATAGCCGTTATCGATTTATGATTTTTTGAGAACTGTGCAGACATGACCTCTGCACGACCATTCCGGCTATTTATGATTTTTTGAGAACTGTGCAGACATGACCTCTGCACGACCATTCCGTCACACCAATCACTGATCTCATGTGACTGACATCATGATTGGGATATCGCAGAGTCAAGAATTCAAATCGTTTTTTATCATTTCATTCTAAGAAACGCGGGGACTATCTGTATACGGCCGAAATCGGAAGAGTCCGATTCCGAAGTCTCTGTTGTGCCGAGCCCGAGCTCGGAAGGCTCGAAGTAAAGTTCGATCCTAATCTCAGAATGCATACCTCGAGAGAGCATATCGAAGGCCCGTCGCAGCCTATCTCGAGGCAGTGCAAAATCGATGACAGTCAAGAAAAAGCGAGAATTTCTCAAGGGCATATAGGTCAAGGCGCAAATCTCAAGATTGGTTCGTACAAATCCGTACTAGGCGGTTATATAGTTGTACCAATAGTATTTTTTACTGTAAGTGGAAATGTATTTTCCCATCCTATATAAAGGGGACTCCAATCATTTGTAAAGATCATCATTCACTGCTATAGAACATTTTACTCTGCTTTTCTCGTTTACTGTGCTCAAGATTATTCTTCATCTTTATCGTTCTTCATTTATTGTTCATACTTTATTGCTACTAACTGACCTCGAGGCTATCGAGCTCGAGGCCCCCGTTTCTTTGACGACACTTGTTTGGTTATCATATTCTTCTTATTTACACCTAGTATTTCTTGCTTATTTATTAGTATTGAAATAAATCACATATTTTTAGAACCATAAATCAAATATAATTTTTAACACCAATTTTCAAGGTGAACAAGGTCTTAATTGATTCTCAAGCTTAACCTTATCTAGCTTTTCTGGCTTGTCATCCTTTGATCTAGAGTTGATTATCTTTGGTTAGAATTTATCCTCTTTCTCATCATTTTATTTAGTTTAGTAAAAAGACTTAAAAAATTTTGGTCAAACAAACACGGCTATATTTGATAAATACATAGATATGGTATACTTTTCTTCTCTGCCTCTTCCATTTTGGGGCTTTTCCATTCTAATTAAAGTCAATACAATGTCAGAAAGTTTGGGAAGTTTTCCTGGTTACATTCTTATAGTTCAAAGAAATTGTTCAAGAGTCGAAAAAGCAAAAGAAACTGTTCAGTAGAAAAGAATTTAGAAACATTCAAAAGATTTTTTAAGAACGACAACCAATTAGAAATGTTCCTTTTTATTTGCAAGGAAAATTCTCCAAATAGGTTTATCTAAATTTTAATTTATTTTGCCCATCAAAGTTTAAATATGCCGTCCTAGAATTTGTCTTTTGACAAATATTTTTTTTGTTGACATTTTAAAAGATAAGAAGCTATTAATTACTTTTTTTTTTGGCAAATCTACCCTTAGTGTTTCAGTTAGTGGAGTGATAATTAAGTAAGCCATTTTTTAAAGAAAAGTAAAAAAAGTAGTAATATAAACAAACATATACAATGATGAAAGTTATAAACGAATTTTTTAAGAGGCGTACAAAAAGATAGTTAATATAAAGTTATAAACCAGATGAAGCATATGGTCCTGGGCAATACAACCAAACTTCTCTATAACAATCTTGTTTGTTTTGAATATTTTTAAATATTATAAAAAAGTATTGTTTTAAAAAATATATATTAATTACAAAAAAACTTAACTTTCATAATGAAGTGTTATTATATAAGAATATTGTTACAGAGATCTCACTATACTTGCGAATTGCAATGCTGGTCAGAGGATCCCAGTCTCTCTTTTTTTAACTCTGTAATCGAGGAAAGAAGAACATACCAACATAAAAGTTAAATGTAAATAGACACTACAAAAGGAATTGAAATTGAGACTTTTTAGTATGAGCACCAATCCTGTGGGGCACAATTGAGGCTAATGGGACAGTTAAAATAAGAACTTAACGTCAAATTTTGGACCACAACTCTATTGGCATCATTATTTATGCCCCACTTGAGAAACATGTTGGTTAGATATACCAAATAGAGCGCAACCAAATCCATTTTTGAATGAGAAGGCTAAATATCACCTTATTTGAAGAAGTAGCCATGGAAGATTGGGTTTCTATGGCTTTAAGCTTAGTTTAGTTTAATTTTAAGTTTGATGTAGCTTAAAGAGAATGAATAGAAAATGATGGGAAAATAAATAGAGGAAAGTGAAATTTTGAATAAGTGTACTTTGTCCCTCATTAGAAGAAGGAAAGAAAATCTATGAGTATATATAGAAAAGCTCTTCTTCTAGATCTTAAAGAGTTGAGAAGAAGGCAAACATCGCGCCGTCGTGTCGTCACTCGGCTCGGGCTTCGGGCTTCTGCTGGATTTGGTCAACGATTGATTGATTAATCTTTTTGGAAGAAATTCTTTTCAAATTATTTAATTAATCTCGAATCCGAAATGACCCGTGACCCGGTCCGACCCGTTTTCTTTTAAATCCGTTTTTAAATTTTCCGCAATATTCATACCTATTCAAAACAACTATGACTGTTCTGAAAGGGTGCTATACCTTTTCAGAAACAATACGAAATTGGCTATAAATATACCTTGAATCCCAGAATTTTTATTTACTAAATTTTTTGATCTTCTTCTTCTTTTTCTGCACAAAATATTCCAGTGTGTTTTACAGCCTTCCAGTGGTTCGCTGTTCACGGGCGTTTTTGGTACCAACACTCCGGTGAGTTAAATCGTTCTATCCTGGGAGGATATATTCCATCACCTCGGGTACTTGAGGGGAATAATTTCCTTAAGGACACACTGTGTATTCAGTGGGCTCAATTTTGTTCTTATATTATTTTTCATAGAAAAAACAACTAAGGACACCTGGACTAGCGCGCCCGCGCTAATCTCGCGCTAGTGAGGTTTCTTACTGTTTCTGTATTTTTTCAGAAATTATGATTGTTTTATTTTACAACAATACAGATTACTATCTAAACACTTAATAACCATCAACTTCTTTTTTTTTTTTTTTGGTTTCCATTNTGTTCTTATATTATTTTTCATAGAAAAAACAACTAAGGACACCTGGACTAGCGCGCCCGCGCTAATCTCGCGCTAGTGAGGTTTCTTACTGTTTCTGTATTTTTTCAGAAATTATGATTGTTTTATTTTACAACAATACAGATTACTATCTAAACACTTAATAACCATCAACTTCTTTTTTTTTTTTTTGGTTTCCATTCGGTGTTTGGTATTCGCATTAGAGTCCAACTATATCCGAACGTATAGAGCTCCATTTGGAAGAAGCGCTCTCTACCAAGGATTTTACCATACTCACGGATCGAACTCGAGATCTTTAGTTAAGGGAAGAGTAGCCCCATCCGCTGAGTCAGCGCAAGTAGGTGGTTCCAATGTATCACTCATTTGCATCTTTTGTATTCAGAATTTACTAATTCGATTGGTTTGAGCTTGCGTTATCAGAGGCGGATTCAGGATTTTAATTTTATGGGTTTATCATTTACAGTTTTTAGTATTAAACCTATTATATTTTAAAAGTTATGGGTTCAGATCCACTATATATTGTAATTTTGGTGAATTTTTACACTAGATTTATACGATGTCGAAAGTACTGGGTTCAGATAAACCCGGTACCATAACACTACATACGCCTAGAGGTGTCTAACAGGTGGGCCGGGCTGGATTGGGGTTTTGTTGAACCGGACGGGTAGGGGTACCGGGCCGGTTACGGGTTATAGTTAACGAGTTTAACGGGAATGGGTTAATCCGGGTAAAAACTTAACCGTATGGGTTAGGGGCTTAAGGGGCCGGGCCGGTTAAG
>ML320432.1:0-60994 GCA_005239505.1 Nicotiana paniculata
TCCTATATTACTTGTCGACCACGTACACTTGCGTGTGCATTGGGAAATCAACCAACACTTTTTATGTTCACGCAGAAGCCATAGAGGGTGAATGCAACACTGTCAAAATGGATTAGGGAAACATTTGGTGATATCTTCAAACATTTGGCGCAAGAGATGTTGTTTGAAGAAGAGCCTGCAATTGAGAACATGATTGTCCTTCAAAAGGCTCAATCTGAATTGAAGGAATGCTTGAGTATTGAGGAGCAGTATTGGAAGCAAAAAACTGGGATGACTTGGTTTTCTGAAGGAGCTAGGAATACAAGTTTCTTTCACAATCATGTCAATGGAAGACGAAAGAAATTGCAACTGAAGAGGATCAAAAGTGTAAGTGGGGTATGGATTGAAGACCAGGAGCAATTGGCTACAGCTGCCGTTGACTTCTATCAAAATAGTTTACAAATGAGACTTTTCCTTGCTCAATAATGTACCTTCAATGGTCACTATGGAACAAAATTTGAAATTTAGCAGATTGCCAACAATTGAAGAAGTAAGGACAATAATTTTTGAGATTAGTGGGGAGAGTGTTAGTAGTCCAGATGGATTCATTGGCCTATTTTATCAAACATGCTGGGATGTTATTGGTGTTGATATACACAACATGGTGCTACACTTCTATGGAGGAGCTGCACTGCCTAAATCCATCACTCACACCAATCTAGTGTTGCTGCCTAAGAAATCTAGAGTTGAGACCTTTTCTAGGGTGTTACATCATAGATTGTAGAGTTTTTTGACTTCTCTAATATCCCCTAATCAATACGGATTTGTGAAGGGTAGATTGAGAACATCTTATTGACTCAAGAAATTTTCACTGACATAAGGTTAAGGGGAAAACAAGCTAATATGGTGATCAAGCTTGATATGGCTAAGGCCTGTGATAGGGTTTCATGGAAGTACTTATTGCATGTATTAAGGCCTATGATAGGGTACTCAGTATTGGTGAATGGACAGTCCTCAGGGTTCTTTAAGTCTACAAGGGGTGTGAAGCAAGAGGATCCCAAATCCACAACATTGTTCATTCTGTCAGCTGAGGTACTTTCCAGGTCTTTGAATAAGCTCTTTGAAGACAAGTCATTTGTGGAATTTGGAATGCCTAAGTGGTCTGATCCTTTAAACCACTTGGCATATGCTGATGATACTATAATCTTTGCTTCTGCTCATCATCCATCATTGAGCAAGATTATGGCAGTGTTGAAGAATTAAGAGAAGATATCAGGCCAGATGATCAACACAGATAAGAGTTCATACTACATGTATTCAAAGATTGCTAATGGATTGTTTCAGGCAGTTGGAGCTATTACAGGATTTGCAGAAATAAATTACCATTCACATATTTAGGGTGTCCTATTTTTTACACTAGAAGGAGGAAGGACTATTATGAGGATCTTATGAAGAAAGTAAAGGCTAAATTTCATTCATGGAAAGGAAAGCTGATGTCATTTGGAGGAAAGGCAACATTCATTTCTAGTGTGTTGCAAAGTATGCCAGTCAACATGTTATCAGTCCTTGATCCACCAAAAAATGTCCTGGAGCATCTTCATAAGATTTTTTCTAGGTTCATTTGGAGCACAAAGGAAGAAGGGAGAAGCAGACATTGGGCTTCATGGAAAAATCTATGCCTTCCTAAAGAGGAAGGTGTAAATACCCGTAAATTTTCTTAACTTAAAACGATGCCCGGGTAGGCCTCCATATTGTTATAACAGTAGTAATTCTTAAACCACACCCTTTTGGAGTAAAAAGTACCCCATGACTTAAAATATATAATTTTCCAGATTTCCGCAGGTCTGCGGTTCACTATGTGATCGCAGTTCCGGTATACGGACCGCATAGTGGTCGCATACTTGGACAGTTTGCTGTCCATTTTGAGCACATCTATGCGGCCTAGAATGCGATCGCATTTCATGAATTCGGGCCGCATAGTTGTCGCATTCTTGCACCTTGATTTTTGCGGAGGGAGTTATGCGACGCACTATGTGATCGCATAACTGGTATGCAGACCGCATAGTGGTTGCATACCTGGGCAGTCTGCTTCTCTTTTTGGCCCAGCTGAAGGCCACTTATGCGACAGGTATACGGATCGTATAACAGGAATGCAATCGCATTCCTGGCTGCATTCTTACTTCGAGGCTTCTAATTTCTAAATGTGAAAACCCGACCCCCAGTTTAGTAAAACACCCCTCCCTTTCATTTTAGCGATTATTTGGTTAAAATAGAGAGAAGATGTGAGAGAAGTCCCCATCTTCCCTAAATTGGTCCTCCATCTCTACTCATGCCTGGAATTAATCGAGTAGTTGTCATGTTCTTCACCATAAGAGGTAAGCCTTCACCCCATTTCCCCAAATTCTCATATTTTAGTTAGAATAGAACGCACATAGGTTGGTTCTTGAAGAGGAAAGTTAAGACCTTACATGCATGTGAATAGTCTTCTATAATCTAGCACAGGGAAGTAGGCTAGGGAAACTTTTCTCTAAAAAGAGGGCTAGTTAATCTAAAGGACCACATAGTATTTGATAAAATACCCAAATGAGTTCAAGGTTCCTAACTCTATGTTTGAATGTGTCACATTATAAATTAGATTGAAGGCGTTAAAAGGTCCAGTGATTTTGGGATAGAAATTAAAGGGAAATTCCGACACGAGGTATGTATGGCTAACTCTAATCCTCATAGGATAAACCTACTGTGCTCACTTTCCGGGTATGATTCTCTTGTTGGATATCTATGGAATTTATGTGTTCTATGTGCCTAATTGAGAAATTATTGCTTTTATGTCATTCCATGCTAATACCATATTGTTGTGATACTTGAGTATATGAGTTGTGATCTTTATGTTCCTTCTTCTACTATATGTGTGATCCTTGCATATGATGGGTGTGGTAAATATCAAAGACTGGAATGGGATGAAATATGAATCAAAAAGTTGTTATGATATGAAATGTGGGTAAAGAGATGGTAATGATGTGAATTGCGAAACATGAGGTTGAATTGTTATGAAGCACGAAACCATGGATTGGGAAATTATGAAACATGAATTAAGGGAATGGGTGGTTATGGAATATGTATTAAAGGATGAATTGTTGTGAGATGTGAATCAAAGGATTCTAATGTTATGAAAGACGAACCAAAGAACAATGTGTGTTGGGGATCAAAAAGGTTAAAAATGATGTAAGTGATCTAAAACACCCATAATTGTACCAGGAGAATGTCTTAGGGGTGAGAAGGCATATCCGGTCTGGCTGGGATTGGACTCCATGCCGTACACATGGATGGCTTGATATTGTGATATGATTATGATATGATGATGAATATTATCCTCACTGATTCAGTTGAGATGGCCTAGCCAATTCGGGCAAAGATCGGACTCGGTGAGAACAAGCCATGGTGGTTATATGTGATGTGATTGAAATTCGGACCTCACCTAGGATGGCTTAGCCGATCGGGTAGAGATTGGACTCTGTGTGACAACGAAACGATGGATCAGTAATAATAATAACAAGATGAAATCTAAAAGAACATTAACCAAAAGATGGCAACATGGGATGAGGGATGTGGTAACTCTTGTTTGTGTTTTTCCTTGCTTCGGCGTATTGTTGTATGATGCCTCTATTTGTGCTAATTGTTGATGTTTATCCTATCTATAGTAGGTTTGTTCATACATATTAGTACTATTCAATGGTACTAACGTCCCTTTTGCCGGGGGCGCTACATCTTTTATATGGATGTAGATGGTTCCATAGCAGGCAGCTCCGATCGCCGATAGTGGTGCCTTCCCTCCATCTCTTCAGCAGTCTTGGTGAGCCCCGCTTCTTCTCGGGGTCGTGTGTAGTTCATGATTGACTCATTTAGTTTCTGTCGTCTTCTTTTGAGGTATTGTCGGGGCCTTGTTGCTGGCAAGTCTAAGGTNTGAGCCCCGCTTCTTCTCGGGGTCGTGTGTAGTTCATGATTGACTCATTTAGTTTCTGTCGTCTTCTTTTGAGGTATTGTCGGGGCCTTGTTGCTGGCAAGTCTATGTATACTGCTTGTACTCTTAGAGGCTCCGTAGACGTTATGTGGATTGTATATATGTATTTTGGGTAGTTGTCGTACTCATTCATAATCACGACCCTGTATCGTGAATGTTGTATTTTAGTATTCTATTTCGGGGAATTTAAATGTTGAAAATGTTTTAAAGAGGAAAAATGGACTTTATGATGTGAACACACGCTTTTGATTACCTTTCGTTGTTTCATATAAATAATGTACGCTATAATCACGGGGAAATGCGTTGGATAGGAAAGGAAATCTAGGTCTACTTGGCCGGGTTCATCCGGTTAGGCGCCGGTCTTGTCCCTCGGTTTTGGGACGTGACAAAGGGGGCCTAGGTTTTAGGTCCTTACATGATGTGTCAAGGGCACTGTTTGCCAAAATATGGTGGAGGTTTAGGACCAGAAAATCTTTGTGGTCTAATTTCATGTGAAATAAGTATTGCAAGAAGGAGATACCAGCGGTGGTGCAGTTTAGAAGGGGGTCTCATGTTTGGAGACAAATATTGTATGCTAGGGAAGAAGTAGAACATGAGATCCTATGGGAATTGAAGAGTGGAACAACTAATATTTTGCATGAAATTTGGACTGGATTGGGTGCACTTTATCACAATTACCTGAAGACTTTCCAATCAATGAAGATCTTCAATACATGGCAGGATGGCGGCAAGGTGAAACATGGGATGATCAGCTGCTAGATCAAACTTTCAATGAAGAAATTGCAGAACATATAAGGCTAAATGTGCATTATGATGGCAGTGAGGGATATTGGGATAGGCCATACTGGATGCTAACTCCTTCAGGCAAGTTCAGTATTACCAGTGCTTGGAAAATATTAAGGCATACGGTTGATCCTAATCAGGAATTCAAGTTAACGTGGATTAAAAGCTTACCATTCAAGATATCCTTCTTCTTGTGGATATTGTAGAGGCAAAAAGTAGCCATTGATGACATATGGAGGAGGCAAGGGAAAATGGTGATGTTTAGGTGTTGGTATTGTCAGCAACCCCAATAGGAATCTATTGAGCATATATTTGTCACAAGTACTACTGCCTCTAAAGTATGGCACTTTTCCATGGGGGCTGCTGGAATTACTGTGCCATTGATTCAATTGAAGAAGGTTATAAGGCATTGGTGGTATGTTCAATGTTGTCCAAAGTTAAAGCCATTGTTTCAAACAGTACCAGCTATCATCACTTGGGAACTTTGGAAGAGAAGTAATGTAGGTAAACATGGAGGTTCAGTGTCCACAAATAGGGCGATTCATGAGATCAATAGGACATTGCATCAACTGGCAAGGGTAAGGTATGCCTGGATTCCCAATATTCCAATTTTATGATCAGACATAATTCAATATTTTGAAGGATATAAACCTATATTGAACTGTAAAGATGCGTAAAATTTCTATCTAAAATAATGCCCGAATAGGTCCCTGTTCTATTATAACTGTAGAAATTTTTAAAACGATCCTACTTTGAGTAAAAAGTATCCCGGAACTTGAAACATAAAATTTTCAAGAAATTGCGTCTTATGCGACGCACTATGCGATCACATAACAGGTATGCGGACCGCATAGTGGTCGCATACATGGACAGTCTACTATCCAAGGGGGGGGGGGGCAACTATGCGACGCACTATGTAATCGCATAACAGGTATGCGGACCGCATAGTGGTCGCATACATGGACAGTCTACTATCCAAGGGGGGGGGGGGCAACTATGCGACGCACTATGTAATCGCATAACAGGTATGCGGACCGCATAGTGGTCGCATACATGGACAGTCTACTATCCAAGGGGGGGGGGGGCAACTATGCGACGCACTATGTAATCGCATAACAGGTATGCGGACCGCATAGTGGTCGCATACATGGACAGTCTACTATCCAAGGGGGGGGGGGGCAACTATGCGACGCACTATGCAATCGCATAACAGGTATGCGGACCGCATATTGGTCTCATACCTGGATAGTCTACTGTCCAATTTGAGGACAACTATGCGACTCGGAATGCGATCGCATTTTGGGTATGCGGACCGCATAGTTATCGCATTCTTTCCCCATGGTTTTTGGGAGGGAGGTTATGCGACGCACTATGTGATCACATAACAGGTATGCGGACTGCATAGTGGTCGCATACCTGGGCAATGTGGTTCCCAATTTTTGCCCAGCTGAAGGCCAACTATGCGGCCAGGAATGCGGAGCGCATAGCAGGAATGCGATCGCATTCCTGACCGCATACCTGTGTCGGAGTTCCTATTTTCTAAATTTTAAACCCGACCCCCTATTTTATAAAACATCCCTTCCCTCCATTTTTAACTAATTTATGAACAAAAATAGAGAGAGAATGTTTCAACATCATCCAAATTGTTTTTCCAAAATCACACAAGCCCGGAAATTAGCAAGTTATTGTCATCTTCTTCACTCAAAGACGTAATTCTCCACCCTAATTCCCCAATTTCCCAGATATTGTGTAAGAATAAATCACACATAGGTTGGGACTTGAAAAATAAAAAGTGAAATAGGCCATGCATGTGGGACTAGGTTGTAGTATGTGATGTTAAAGAAACAATTTGGGTAATTCATGTTAAAATTTGGGATGAGGGAAGAAGAAACCTTGTAGTCTACTTCACATAGTAGGTGTTTGATGGAATTTCTAAGAGTGTTACTCCACGGGTAATCTTTCTAATTGTTAATCGATTTTCGCTATCTCGTTATAGATTGTTATTGCTAGAGGTGTTGGTGTACGGTATAACTTAAGGAAAGGCTCTTTGAGGTATGTATTGCTAACTTTAATCTTCGTAGAGTCACCTTGTTGGTGTCCAAACATTCGGTGTGAGTTTCTTGCTGAGTATATGTGAATTGATTGCCCGGTTTTGTTGAGGTGTGAGATTTCATTCTCTTATTTTCCTTAGTCGATTATCGTGATAATTGAGATTGTAAAAGGTGACATCTATGTGATTACTCTAACATGTGCAAGGTTCGTTAAATTCTTGAGTATGTTAATATGAAAGAATGATGACGAACTCAAATGTGTATGCATCTAAGTGATAAGGACTATGTAACAAGTGATGAAAGGGAAATGTGAATTGATATAATTGAACTAAATGACATGGAAATATCATATATGACTCTTTGTCGGTAAGGTTTACTGTGGCTTAACTTCATATGGATTTTTGGTTGTAACAAATTTATATCCTTGTTGATGAATACCTTTGTGGTAGAATTAATAGATGATAAAG
Source organism: Nicotiana paniculata (assembly GCA_005239505.1). Taxonomy (NCBI): domain Eukaryota; kingdom Viridiplantae; phylum Streptophyta; class Magnoliopsida; order Solanales; family Solanaceae; genus Nicotiana; species Nicotiana paniculata. The sequence continues at coordinate 7,299 of ML320432.1, forward strand.
ACTATTGTGAACACAGATTGTTTGGGTGTTATAACATTGTACTATTGATGATATGAAGCCCTGTAATTGAATTGTGGACTATTATTGTTTGTTATGAAATGTGATGGTCTGGTGGGATCGGGTTGTACACTGCAACACAAAGTAATAAGGGTAGATAGGTAATAAGGGCAAAGGGTGATATTGTACGGAGGGATTGGATTGCACGCCACAACACGAAGTAACAAAGATGGAGAGGTAACAAGGGTGGAGTGTAAAATGTAAGGTAGGATTGGCTTGCATGCCGCAACAAGAAATGTAAGGTGGGATCGGGTACGCCGCAACACGAAGTAATAAGGGTGGAGAGGTAATAAGGGCTGAAATGTGATTGTCTTGAAATTAGAATCTGTAAGGCTCTCAATTGTACTTGTTGTTATATTACTGTGCACTATGTGTTGGTTCGTTTCGCTATTTTCTATCTGCACATTTCTTGATTTTACTTTGAGTAAAGTTTTTTCATACATGCTAGTACCATTCCATAGTATTAACGTCCCTTTTTGCCGGGGGCGCTACATCTTTTATATGGATGTAGGTGGGTCCATAGCAGGTAGCTCAGTTAGTCGTTAGTGGTGCCTCCTCCTCATCTTTCAGCAAGTAATAGTGAGCCCCACTTCCTCCCGGGGCCGTGTGTACTTCATGTCATCTCTTTTGAGTCCATTTTGTATTGTAAGGTATAGTCGGGGCCTTGTTGCCGGCAAGGTATTGTATAAATTCCTAGTATTCTTAGAGACTCCGTAGACACAATGTGGGTGTATATATGTATTTTGGGTAGTAACTGTACGTATCCGTAATCGTGGTCCGTATTGGAAAGTTATGTATGCATTGTGTATGCTTTGGGAATCAAATTATTAAAATGCTAAAAAAAGAAATGAACTTAAGATTGTAAATCCACATTTAAATCCTAAGTTGTTATTTCATATGGAATATGGTGCATTGTATATACGGGGGAAACGCGTTGGGTAGGAATGGCAATCCAGGTATGCTTGATCGGGTTTACCTGGTTAGGTGCCGGTCTCGTCCCTCGATTTTGGGGCATGACAAACTTGGTATCAACGTCTAAGGTTTTAAAAGTGTTCTAGGATGTGTCGGAGCCGTGTCTAGTAGAGCCATTCTTATCGGTATGTTGTCAACCACATCTATAATTAGGGTTTGAAAGTACCCTTTTATTGTTATTCTACATCGTGTGATGTGGTGGAAGGTGAGGTTGTCTATCCCTAACTCATGCATTATTCTGATTTTCAGTAAATGGCACCCAAGATGAAATCTCGACTCGGCCTTGAGGCCAATGCCACCCCAGGCGTGGCCGTGAATCCTCATCTGATGGAGAGGGTGAGAATGATTCCCCGACCCAGAATCTGCCTGAATCTTCCATCCCAGGCCAGGATATTCCTATTCCTGCTCCAGCGGAGTGTGCTGCAGTCCCTCCCACCAATGCTCCTGATCCTTCTTCAGTCCCAGCTTCGGGTCCCGGTAGTTCCGATAGGGACTTCAGGGGAGCTATTTAGATGTTAACCCAGTTAGTGGCCTCCCAGGCCCAAATATCGCATGCTGCCCCTGCATCCTCTAGCAAGCAGGAGGATTCTTCAAGTTCCAGGGTCAACCAGTTCCTGCGGTTAGCCCCTCCAGAGTTCAGAGGCACTGACCTAGGGGCTGATTCTCAGGAGTTCATTGATGAGATGTGCAATACCCTCCGAGTTATGAGGGCTATAGAGACCGAGGGGCTCGAGTTGGCTTCCTATCAGTTAAAAAGAGCAGCGTATTCGTGGTTTAAGATGTGGGAGAGTTCCCGTGGGGAGGGGAACCCTCCAGCAAAGTGGGATGAGTTTGTTGGTGCCTTCATGTATCATTTCTTGCATGCCGAGACTATGGCAGCCCGTGCTGCTGAGTTCGAGGTCCTTAAGTAGGGCAACATGAGTGTGTGGTATTATCATATGGAGTTTATGCGCTTGTTCAAATATGTTGTTCACATGATGCCTACTATTGGGGCTAGAGTTCGTCGGTTTGTTCAGGGCCTTCGTCCCTTGGTTATTAATGAAGCTGCTACAACTGCCTTGCATTCGGATATGAATTATGAGAAAATAGTGGGATTCACCCAGGCTACAGAGGCTCGGAAATTGAAAATAAGGATTGAGAGAAAGAGCAGTATTAGGGCCCGGCAGCGGGAAACCCTGGGAGCTCAGTTGGAGGTGTGAGACCAGCCCTTGGGAGAGGATCATCAGGGCCATCTCATTCATATGCTCAGTCATCAGCCAGTGCGCCGTTGTCAGGGCATAGCTATCAGCAGGGAGGTCGCTTTAGACCTGGTCCAGATAGCAGGAGGTTCCATCAATCGGGTCGTTCCCGTAGGAGGTTTCAGCAGCAGCGGGGGGTCCCATGCCCTAAGTGTTGGAGATTTTATATTGAGCCTTGTTACTTGGATATTCCGCTATGCTATAGATGTGGAGAGAGAGACCATATCCAGCGCGACTATCGCGCACCCAGTCAGGGCGCGGGTAGGGGTACTGCTCAGCCATCCATCTCTTTAGCCGCTACATCTTCGGCACGCCTTCCAGCTACAGCATGGCGCGGTACAGTTAGGGGTGGAGCACGGGGCCGAGGGGGACCTAGTCGGTTCTATGCTTTGAGTGCTCGCTAGAATGCGGAGGCTTCCCCAAATGGTGTCACAGGTATTTTGATTGTTCAGTCACCTAATGTTTATGCTCTTATTGATCCCGGGTGTTCCTTCTCATATGTTACTCCATTTATTGCTTCAAATTTTGAGATAGAACCCGAACAGCTTCATGAGCCGTTCTCTGTGTCGACTCTGGTTGGTGATTCTTTTACAGCTGCACGAGTCTATAGAAATTGTGTTGTCACTTTGAATTTTTGGTAATGTCTTTTGGGCTAATCGACGCCCCAGCAGCTTTTATGGACCTTATGAATCGGGTATTCAAACTGTTTCTTGACTCCTTTGTGATTGTCTTCATTGACGATATTCTTGTTTATTCGCAGAATCAGGAGGATCATGCTAATCACCTCAGGGCAGTTCTACAGACTCTTCATCAGCACCAAATGTATGCAAAGTTTTCAAAATGTGAGTTGTTTCTAGGGAAGGGATTCGGGTTGATCCCCAAAAGATTGCAGCAGTAAAGGATTGGTTTAGGCCAACGACCCCGACAGAGATTCGCAGTTTTTTGGGTCTAGCTGGGTATTATCAGAGGTTTGTGGAGGGATTCTTTACTCTCGCCTCCCCATTGACTAAGCTGACGCAGAAAGCAGTTAAGGTTCAATGGTCTGATGCATGTGAAAAGAGTTTTTAGGAATTAAAGTCGAGATTGACTTCGGCACTAGTGTTTACCTTGCCCGAAGGTTCAGAGGGATTTGTGGTTTATTGTGATGCTTCGAGGGTTGGTTTGGGGTGTGTGTTGATGCAATGTGGTAAAGTCATATTGTATGCTTCAAGGCAACTCAAGAATCACGAGAAACATTATCCGACATATAATTTGGAGCTCGCGGCAGTTGTGTTTGCAATAAAAATATGGCGGCATTATCTTTATAGGGTCCATGTGGACGTGTTCACAGACCACAAGAGTCTTCATTATTTATTCAAGCAAAATGAGTTGAACTTAAGGCAGCAGAGGTGGTTAGAATTGCTCAAGGACTATGATATGAATATTTTTTACCACCCAGTGAAGGCGAATGTGGTAGCCGATGCACTTAGTCGAAAATCCATGGGTAGCTTGGCACATTTGGAAGTCGGGCATAGGCTTTTGGCTCGGAAAGTTCATCAGTTGGCTAGTCTAGGGTCTGTCTTTCGACCTCAAACGAAGGGGATGTCGTGGTGCGTAATGGAGTAGAATCTTCACTTGTAGCTGAAGTCAAGGGAAAGCAATTCAGGGATCCGGCATGGGCACAATTGAGGGAAGCAATTTTGAATCACAAGACTTCAGCATTCTCACTCAGCAATCATGACGTTGTCCTGCGGTGTCAAGAAAAGTTATGTGTTCCAGATGTGGATGATCTCCGGAAAAGGGTGATGGCAGAGGATCATAATTCCAGGTATTCCGTACACCCAGGTTCTACAAAATGTATCACGATCTCAAGGAAGTTTATTGGTGGAATGGTATGAAGAAGGGTGTGGCGGACTTTGTGGCTAAGTTTTCAAATTGTAAGCAAGTGAAGGCCGAGCATCAGAGGCCCGGTGGATTGACGCATCTTATGGAAATACCGATGTGGAAATGGGAGATGATCAATATGGACTTTGTGGTGGGGTTACCTCGCACTCCACGTAGGTTCGACTCGATTTGGGTGATAGTGGATCGACTCACGAAGTCGGCTCATTTCATGCCAGTTAAGTCCACTGATACTGAAGAACAGTATGCTAAGTTATATATCAAAGAAATACTCAGGCTCCATGGCACTCCAGTATCTATTATCTCGGATCGAGGGGCCAAATTCATTGCTAACTTTTGGAAGAAATTTCAGCAAGGTTTGGGTACTCAGGTAAATCTCAGCAGAACATTCCATCCACAAACTGATGGGCAGGCAGAGCGGACTATTCAGACTCTTTAAGATATGTTGCGGGCTTGTGTATTAGATTTCACGGCTGGGATGATCACTTGCCGCTTATAGAATTTTCTTATAATAACAGTTTCCATGCTAGTATTCAGATGGCCCCATTTAAGGCATTGTATCAAAGGAGATGTAGATCTCCGATCGGATGGTTTGAGGTTGGTGAGGCAGAATTGTTAGGACCAGACCTTGTGCACCAAGCTATGGAAAAAGTTAAAGTCATTTAGGAAAGGATGAAAACTGCTCAGAGTCGTCCTAAATCGTATGAGGACGTTCGTCGTAAAGAATTGGAATTCCAAGTAAATGACTGGGTATTCTTAAAGGTATCCCCATGAAGGGAGTAATGCGGTTTGGGAAGAAAGAGACATTGAGCCCAAGGTATGTCGGGACATATAGGATTGCTCAAAGGATATGATAGGTGGCTTATAGGCTGGAATTTCCCCCTGAGATGTCATTAGTGCACCTGGTGTTCCATGTGTCTATGTTGAAGAAAGTGGTTGGAGATCCATCAGCCATCGTGCTAGTTGAGACTATTGAGGTTAATAAAGAAGTATCGTATGAAGAGGTTCCGATTGTCATTCTTGATAGACAAGTCCGTAGATTGAGGACAAAGAAATTTCTTCAATTAAAGTGTTGTGGCGAAGTAAGCACATTGAGGAAGCCACGTGGGAAGCGAAAAATGAAATGAAAGAAAAATATCCCCATTTGTTTGAATAAGTCTAGTAGTGATCGTGCGAACTGTCATCTCTAAGAAAATTATATGTTATGTTCAGTTTTGTGTAAAAGCACCCCATTTTCCCCTAATTGCTCTACTATTGTAACTTCTCAAGTTGTGCCATAATTCTGTATGTTGTGACTATTTGAGTAAAGTGCAACCCCGTGGAGTAAATGAAATTATGTGAAACTCATGTGATGGTTAAATGATTAATTGAAGTGTATGTGACATGTTGAAGCAATTGAATTATATGGGACTTGTCGAGGTGACCAAATTATGTGCAAGGCCATGAAATAACTAGTTATGTGTGGAATTGGTTAAGAACATGTGTTTCGGGGGCTCTCTGGCAGGTAGATAGGTCTAAATACAGAGGAAACTCTGGCGAAATTTTTAGGAAATATTGGAGTTAGAAAAAATTGGGGGTTGGCATATTGTGTTTTCAAAACCAAATGATTTCCCGATCCTCATTCGAGGACGAATGATTTTATGTAGGGGAGGATGTAAGAACCCGTAAAATCGCTATGGAAAAAATAATGCCCGAATAGGTCCCTGTGTTGTTATAACTGTAGAAATTCTTAAACGGTCTTGTTTTGAGTAAAAAGTATCCTAGAACTTGAAAAATTTAATTTTTCTGATATTGCACGTTATGCGACGCACTATGCGATCGCATAACATATATGCGGACTGCATAGTGGTCCCACACCTGGACAGTCTACTCTCCAATGGGGGGGGGGCAACTATACGATGCACTATGCGATCACATAACAAGTATGCAGACCGCATAGTGGTCGCATACCTGGACAGTCTACTATCAAATTTGAGGACAACTATAAGACCCGGAATGCGATCGCATTTTGGGTATGCAGACTACATAGTTGTCGCATTCTTGCCCCATGGTTTTTGCAAAGGAGGTTATGCGACGCACTATGCGATCGCATAACAGGTATGTAGACCGCATAGATGTCGCATACTTGGGCAGTGTGGTTCCCAATTTTTTTCCAGTTGAAGGCAAACTATGCGGCCAGGAATGCGGACCGCATAGCAGGAATGCGATCGCATTCCTGACCGCATTCCTGTGTCGGGGTTCCTATTTTCTAAATATTAAACCCGACCCCCTGTTTTATAAAACACCCTTTCCCTTTATTTTTAACTAATTTCTGACAAAAAATAGAGAGAGAATAAGGGAGTTCTTGAGAGAGAAGGTTTCAACATCATCCAAATTGTTTTTCCAAAATCACTCAAGCCCGGAAATTAGCAAGTTATTGTCATCTTCTTCACTCAAAGAGGTAAGTCTCCACCCTAATTCCCCAATTTCCCAGATATCGTGTCAGAATAAATCACACATAGGTTGGGACTTGAAAAATAAAAAGTGAAATAGGCCATGCATGTGGGAGGGACTAAGCTGTCGTATGTGATGTTAAAAACCCAATTTGGGTAATTCATGTTAAAATATGGGGTGAGGGAAGAAAAAATTGCCATTTCGAAACCTTGTCTACTTCACATGATAGTTGTTTGATGGAATTCCTAAGACAGTTACTCCACGGGTAATCTTCCTAATTATTAATCGATTTTCGCTATCTCGTTATAGATTTTTATTGCTAGAGGTGTTGGTGTACCGTATAACTTAAGGAAAAGATCTTTGAGGTATGTATGGCTAACTTTAATCTTCGTAGAGTCACCTTGTTGGTGTCCAAACATTCAGTGTGAGTTTCTTGCTGAGTATATGTGAATTGATTTCCCGGTTGTGTTGAGGTGTGAAATTGCATTCTCTGATTTGCCTTAGTCGATTATTGTGATAATTGAGATTGTAAAAGGTGACATCTATGTGATTACTCTAACATGTGCAGGGTTCGTTAAATGCTTGAGTATGTTGATATGAAAGAATGATGACAAACCAAAGTATGTAAATGCATCTAAGTGATAAGGGCTATGTAACAAGTGATGAAAGGGAAATGTGAATTGATATAATTGAACGAAATGACCATGGAAATATCGTATAGGACTCTTTATCGGTAAGGTTTATTGTGGCTTAACTTCATATGGATTGTTGGTTGTAACGAATTTACATCCTTGTTGATGAATACCTTTATGGTAGAATTAATGGATGATAAAGACTATAGCGAACACATGATTTTTTGGGTGTTATGAAGTTGAACTCTTGATTATATGAAGTCCTGTGATTGGATTGTGGACTGTTATTGTTTGATATGAAATGTGTTGGTATGGTGGAATCAGGTTGTACGCTGCAACACGAAGTAATAAGGGTGGAGAGGTAATAAGGGCAAAGGGTAATATTGTACGGTGCGATCAGGTTGCACGCCGCAACACGAAGTAATAAGGGTGGAGAGGTAACAAGGGTGAAGTGTAAAATCTAAGGTGGGATCGGGTTTCACGCCGCAAGAAGAAATGTAAGGCGGGATCGGGTTGCACGCCGTGACACGAAGTAATAAGAGTGGAGAGGTAATAAGGTTCGAAATGTGATTGTGTTGAAATTAGAATTTGTAAGGCTCTCAATTGTACTTGTTGGTATATCACTGTGTACTATGTGTTGGTTCCTTTCACTGTTTTCTATATGTGCATTTCTTCATTTTACTTTGAGTAAAGTTTTCTCATACATGCTAGTACTGTTCCACAGTACTAACGTCCATTTTTGCCAGGGGCGCTTAATCTTTTATATGGATGTAGGTGGGTCCATAGCAGGTACATCAATTCGCCGTTAGTGGTGCCTCCTCCTCATCTTTCAGCAAGTACTAGTGAGCCCCACTTCCTCCCGGGGTCGTGTGTAATTCATGACATCTCTTTTGAGTCCATTTTTTATTGTAAGGTATAGTCGGGGCCTTGTTCCGGCAAGGTATTGTATAAATTCCTAGTATTCGTAGAGGCTCCACAGACACGGTGTGAGTGTATATATGTATTTTGTGTAGTAAATGTATGTATCCGGAATCGTGGTCTGTATTGGTACGTTATGTATGTATTGTGTATGCTTTGGGAATTAAATTGTTAAAATTCTAAAAAGACAAATGAACGTAAGTTTGTAAATCCACATTTAAATCCTAAGTTGTTATTTCATATGGAATATGGTGCATTGTATATACGGGGGAAACGCGTTGGGTAGGAATTCCAATCCAGGTCCGCTTGACCGAGTTTACCCGGTTAGGTGCCGGTCTCATCCCTCGGTTTTGGGACGTGACATAAACACTACAAGAGTAACATGGAAGCTTCCTTTTCATGGTTGGTACAAATGCAATACTGATGGATCCTCAAAAGGAAATCCTGGTCCCAGCTCCTTAGGCTTTTGTGTGAGGAATGATGAAGGTGATGCAGTGTATGTAGGGGCAGTAGAACTGGGGGTGACAACTAATGTGGTGGCTGAAGCTAAGGCTACTCTTCAAGGATTGAAATACTGTGTGGAGCATGATCTTCACCCTCTCATATTGGAGACTGATTCATTGGTGATGAAGAAAGTGATAGAAGAAAAATGGAATCCTCCTTGGGTAATTGCAAATGATGTGAATAAAATTATAGAGATGAAGGGAAACTTCAATGTGATCTTTCAACATGTCTTCAGAGAAGGCAACTCAGTGGCGGATTTTATAGCTAACATTGTGTTTTCTTTTGTAGGTACATCTGAGTTTTATTCGTTCTCTGAACTGCCTAGTGTAGGGAGGAGGTTGATCAATATATACAAATCTCGAACACCTACCTTAGGGTTAGGATAGCAAAGAGAAGAACCCCAGACTGATGGCTTCACAGGATTGGACTCTGCACAAACCTACATGTTTTGTTGTCTCATTCTGTATGTTATTAAGGTACTTTCTAGTGGTATTAGAATAGTCACATGCTCATTCTGGGGGTGCTTTGATAGTGTACAAGAATAATACGATAAACAGGTATTGGATGGTACAGTTTATCTTAAGTCTGATATGGCCAAGTACTAAGGAAAACGCTGAACCTGTCATGTGGTATTTCGGGAGATTGTTGGAGCATTTCTCAATTGTATTAGCATGCGTTGATGCTCAATATGAGGATGGTTTAGCAATGTTTAGAATGATGTCTATACTAAAGGTTCTAGCATGGAATGATCTGAGCTTACACGAACAAAAAAAGACACAGTTACGAAGCCTGGATTTTGCCTTGCAAAGTCTGCCTAAAGCCAGCTCACGCCTGGCTTTCGCCTTGCAAAGCCTGCCTAAAGCCAGCCCACGCCTGGCTTTTGCCTTGCAAAGCCTGCCTAAAGCCAGGTCAAGCCTGGCTTTTCCTTGCAAAGCCTGCCTAAAGCCAGGCTCTTCTACATGTTAAGTTAGATGAGTGAGCACATGATTAATACTTGGACACACTCAGTTCACTGCATATGGAGATCATATAGTAGCTACACTTGGAAGACTATGTTGACTTCAAATCTGTGGTGGAGATGTTTGGAATTCATTTTAGCCTACGGACAGTATACCCTGGCGCCTGGTGAGATCTTGATAGATGCTGCTTGGTATTTTCCACTAGCAATTGGATTCACATACACTGACAGGAGAAGGAAGCACACAGCTTATTATTTTGTAATAGCTAGTTTGCTAGATTTTAGCTTTTCTATCCTTTTAGTAGCTAGTAGCTAGTAGCTTCATGCAACTTCTATTTTGGTTTGGACATCTTGTAAGCTTTGGACTCATTTTGAGATTTTATTATTATTTTAGCCACTAGGCAGCCTGCCTAGTGGTATATTTGGTTTTTTAAAAAAAAAGCTTGTAGTTTTACAAGAGTCAGAGGGTCTTCCCTAAGTACTGCAATGAAAGACTAGCTATGAAAATAAGGAATAGGGCTTCAACCTAAGCATCGTGACCTAAAGAAAAAATAATCTTGTAACCACAGTCTCACTACAATATTGTAAGCACTTCATAAGAAAGTGGCACATATCGTGACTAAAGAATGGGAAGTAAAATCGGAACTAATTTTCAAGATCATATGTGTTGCACAAAACTCCAATATGCGTGAGCACTAAGATAAGCCACGTATTCATGCAACACGTGGTAGAATGACCAAGAAAGTAATTGCTTATGTTTAAAGACAACTAAGAAGGCATGAAAGGAATTATTCGATCTATGACCCATAGTTAGTAACATTGCGAGCGCACTTAAGATTTCAGAGTATTATCCATACAACATATATGTTGACATTCATACAGTTATAGGAGGCTCCGATATAAGTTAAAAGAAAGAATTGACTCCACGTAACAGATAAAGGCTTGAATTATTAGAAGGTTATATCATGGATGTTCCATAGCGTCCATGAAAGGATGAAGTAATAACTAATACCCTGAGCCATAGATCATAAGATAGCTTAAGCCTACTTTAAGGCTGAGAGAGAAGAGGAAAATAAAGACTTACGCCATCTAAGTAAATCAGGAGTCTGATTATTACATCTAGATAATTATAGAAAATGTGATTGAGAACATTGCAGAATCACTCTTAATATCATAGGTACAAGAGAGATAGTACAACAACCATATTTTATAAACGCTCTATGATAAAGCCATATAGAAGAGTACCAACCTCAAAAGAAGTCAGTATGAAGCTCCCGCCAAAATGTGAATGAATCAGAGGTGCAAGTACTATAGTGGAGCTTTAAGGTGTGGATGTAAATTCCACCTATGTAGAAGGAAGGTTATGAAAGAAACAGAAGATATAATTAAAGATTTAAATATAAGAAAGATAAAGGTGAATAAGGTATGAGATACTTAAGTGCAGAGGGTTGTGAATAGTCCAGATTTTAGATAGAGGGCTAGAAGCGCCATGATTCAGTATCTAGAAACGATAGTGATATTGTCAGTGGAATATCTTCCAGGTACTGAGAGGTCTTGTTAAGGGAGTAAAGAAGATTTAGAGACAACGTGATGTCTCACTTGAGGTTCCAAAATAACATAAGGAACTCTATTGTTCTAGCAATTTAAAGGAAGGTTGCGAGTAGTATAAATAGATATGTGTAGGTCGTAAGCTAACTATGGTAGAGTAACAAGGTTTTAGTTAGACATGAGTAAGGATAAGAAAAAGGTGAGTGAGAAGGTGACGATAACAGGTAAGGCCTCGGGATTAAGCCCATCAACTCAAGAGAGCTGATGGTTCCCGAATGTTATAGAAAGCTCTGTACAACCTGAATGAACCCAGAGTAGTTTAAGACTAGGATCATTTAGAAGAGATGGAATGCTTCCCTGGTAGTACAATAACGATGTAATTATGATAAATGATAAGTGGATGACATTTTGTCCTTCGATTGAGTATTGATTCAAAGAGAATGGATTCCATGAACTACATGGGATTAGAATACCCCCTTAAGATACATCACGTCGGGATGCTATGAAATAAGGTTATTCAAGTACAGTATCGTCCATAGGTGGATCTGGAAAATAACTTCATATGTTCCCCGATGAGACATGAGCCCCAAAGACAATGTATTACATAAGAGGTTTCAAGTTATTAGTGGTAGATTACAGATCAACATGAAGGTGAATTAACAATAGTTGGATAAAAGTTACACAGTATGAGATAAGATTAGGTTGTCAGTTTTTAGATGACCAATAATGAGGAAGAATTAAAGGACATAGATTTATACATATAGGATAAGCAACGAGAGAGTAACCTAGAGTTGGGTAGAAAATTTCGGCAATAACAAATTGAAGTAATTGTTATGGTATAGTATGACCTACCTAGATAAAGTAAGGCCATAAAGATAGATAACCGAGGCTATGAAACAAATTATAGCAACAGATGTAAGTTCGACAAAGTACCGAGCGAAGAACTTCATTACAACTATAGCTGCCGAGAGGAAAAACTTGTCGTAGTAGTGTATTATCATAAAGTGAGGCCTATATATTGGCTAAAAGCTGGAGGAAATAGGAGATAGGAGTTGCATAGGTGCCCGTACAATGAAAACGTCGTACAAGATGTATGATAAAAGGTAGCGACAATTACCAGAATGGAAAAATTCCGACCAAGTGGTGTGAGAGAGAGTCCTAAAGAGGTTATGCTATGATTTCGCCGAAAGTTGACAAGTTGGGAATGTTATAACATATACTTTTGGGGTGACACTACGATGATTAACATGATAAAGAGGTTATGCTATGATTTACTTTCATAGTATCATAGTCGTGTTTTATGTTTTGAAGTCAAACGATTTGTGGAACAAAAGTTTGCTAAGGTCATCACAAGTTACATTCATAAATGTGCTGAAAATTAGGTCAAATGTAGCTAAGATTTTCTCCCAATGTACTTAGATTTACGGGGTGATTCAGCCATCAGATTGAAGATATATGAGTATAGTTTCTAACTCATTAAACCGTTTGTGAATAAGACTTTGAAGTAGAGATATATATGTGTTTTGGCGAGACTGCAGAGGTGACAAGTAGGTGTGTCACCTACTTGCTTAAAATGAGAGGACTAAATATGTCCAAAAATAGGCTATTTAGGGTTGACAAAGAGACCTTTTAAGGGATTATTTCCTTCATATTTCACACTTATTATAGAGTTTAAAAAACATAGATAAGCCCCTACAAAATTCTCCCTAAAATTCAACACAAACGCTAATTGATTTTCTCTTCTTTTCAAGTTCTAATTGGAGGAAAAGCCTAATGGTTGAAGAACCAAGATAGGAGCTGAGATATCCACCAGATAAGGTAATTATACTACTATATTTCATCCATTTCTCTGCTGGAAACATATATAAATTCGTTATATAAATGTAAGAACTCGCTGAATGGTGATCGGAAGCCGTGAGTTCGAGTTATTCAACTTGTAGTGGACTATTTGGTGGGCTGTTTTGTGTTGTTGTTGGATTGGGTATTTTTCTAATGTTTTATGGAGTTTTGGAGGATAACGGGTGTGGATAAATACCACATAAAATCGGGTGGTTGGCTGGTCGTTCATAGTAATATTTTCGGATTGTTTGACACTACTATGGTGGTCATTTTTGCATGTGAAGAGATTTGGGTGTGTTGGGCTGTTTTGTGGTATTTTGATATGGATATAAGGTTGAAAAATGATGTATATATGTGTTATTATTGTGTTCTTATTTTTTTGTGTTGTCTCGAATTGGGAGAAAGTAAAGATTATAGGGCAGATGCTGCCCGTTTTAATAGAAAATAAGTGTGTCGTTCGTTGTGTGATAGTTGTACCTTACGTAACTTGATGATAGTATAGTTATCATTATTGTCGATCAATGTGAAATAAGACGGGTTAAACGTGGTTATTGGACATATTATGATAAGGTATGTTAAGGCTAAATCTTTCCTTCATTTTTGCATGATCTCAAAACTACATGTGTTTGATACGAGACATAAAGAGAAGTTCATATACCTGAATTTATGTACATTATCTTAGTCCTATAAGTTATCATATTCTCTCTTGTTGGGACTTTATATTAATTTAAGTATTGTCTTCTTCCATTCACGAGAGTAGAAGGTCTATATATATATACAGTATTACAGTATTCTCACCACCATCCAGCTATAATCGGTGGGCAAGTCCCTATCGAGCAACCTCTGATCAGATGGTACGTTATATACCGAGCCTATTGTGGATGAGCGCCTATAAGTGAGCCCAGAAAGGCCGAGATACAGAGCCTGCATGGCCGAAAGCCTATGAGCAAGCCTATTACGGCAGAGCAGTTAAACGCACCGAGCCTTAGCTTATAGGTCCAAACATCCATTTTACTAATATATTGAGAGAGTTGAGTCCGTATCAACAGGTAAACATATCTTCAGATCATCTTTGACTCCTAGTTACTTTCAGTCATTATATTATCAGTTCAGTTTCAATTTTCAGTTATTCTATTGCATTACATACTCGATATATTATTTTTTATAGACGTCGCTTTGATGGGGATGCTTCATTTCATGCCTGCAGGTCCTGATACACAGCTGGATAGACGTTCCCGGCACACATAGTCGAACATCATCTTGGTTGGTAAGCTCCACTCCCTCAGAGTTACCTGGTCTAGAGTTTAGAGTCCATATTATATATACATGTTTGATGGGTAGGTCGAGGTCCTTTCCTAGCCATGATACAGTTATGTTATCTCTAGAGGCTTGTAGATGAGTTATGTATATATTATATGTTAGTATTGTGGACTTTTTAGCCCTGTATGGATGTTCGTTTTGGTATTGCTGGTTGTAGACGTTCATGGCGGCCTCGTCATTCTGCACAGTTAAGTATATGAGCTTTTGGGTATGTTCACCCCTCGGATGAGAGAAACATTATTTTCAGAAGATTCATATATAACCTCATTGGCCTAAGTTGAGGGTTACTGTTTCAGAGTTCACACTTACATAGTGGTAGGCTCACGGATGAGTATGGCATCATGTGCCGACCACGCCTCTTCAGCTTTGGGGCGTGATACCAAAAAATAGTTTATGAGATAAACATAGTTAAAGTAGGAGATAATAGACATGATTTTCAGGTAAACCAATCAAAAGCATTAATTAAGTCACTGAATATGCATATGAAGATAATATGCAACAGTTAGCACATGTATGACTATTTTTACATGAGTTTAAAATATTCATGCATGATAAATACTCAAAATTTAAATCAAATGATACCGTGGTGTTAAATAACACTGCATACACATGGCCCAACATAGATTGGGTGATATGTTAAACTGGAGGGATGAGTTATTTCAAATAATTATCTCATAAATCAGCTATCAATCTACATTAAATAAACTGTGAGAAGTTTAGCTGAGTACCAGTTCGAGGTCATGGAAGTTAAGGAGGATAAGTAATTATAGATTCTTGAATGATGTCATTATGGTTTTAAATTGAGTGGGGGTAGCCTACAATCGGCGATCAGAGCATATGGGTATGTGCTGTTATATTTCCTTTTCTAAGGTACACTTGTAAATTAGTTATGACTTTAGAATGGTAACATCAAGGATGACTTAGGAATGAAATTTGTTGGATGTATAAGGCAGCACACCTGATTGATATATCGAGATTGTAGGATGGCTCAAGTCTGTTATTCTTTGTGGTTGTAGTATGGAATAAGAAAATATTCACTCGACTACCTTGAGCTTACGAGCAAGTTAGTATGATGTTATTTTACTCGTGTGGATGTTTGGATCAACGTAATGACGTCTAAATTTACTACTAAAAAGTAAATAGACACGGTCGCATGCAACATAAGATACTCAACTATGAGTCGGGGTCGAATCCCAAAGAGAACAATATGTAGGCGATTATGCGTGTAAGACATTAATCGCTTATTATACTAAGCCAAACACTAATAAAGATGTTGATAAAAAATATTTATAACTAATTGCGAAAATGTAAACTAATCTATAAAGCAAGTACAATGATCAATGGACACAAGCATGGAATCACGGGGAATTACACTCAAGTAACGATTCAATGTACTTTTCGATTTTACAAATATGAGCGAGTTTATGTTAATTAGCCTCGGATAATAATTCTTTATTGGCTTCTTCCAAAGACTAATATGACTTCCTAATCGAATTATATATCCCTAAAATAATTTAGAGGTTAAGCACAGCTGAATAAGGCTACAAGTTGTTCAATCTTATCCCTAGGTAGAATCTATAAAATGAGGGTTAACGCATCAAGTTTTAGTTAATTAATGTTTTCCAACCTCAAATTACAATTTTCATGATTAATTCGAAGTTTATGGGTGAGTCCTAGGGTTAGATAATCCCTTTGGAAACATTAAAAACAAGAATAATTAAAGAAACAATTAACTCACTTCAATATTTAACGAAAGTCACTCAATACATGAGCATAACAAGATATTTAATCCAAACTTTAAATATGAATATTCCCATAAACAGGATTCAAGTGTTGGATAAATACTAGACTCTTAGATATTCAATACAAAGCAAGAAAATAAGGAAATGAATAAAAATGGGTAAGAAAATCTCAACCAAAAGCTTCAAATCTTCAATAACCAAGTGTGCGCGCAAGAACCCTAGCGCCAAAACTTGTATTTGCTGCTCAAAGACTGCCAAAGATATCTTTCCAATAAGCTAAGTTGAGTATTAAATGATTTGGGGCTAAAAAATGTGAATTTCCAAATCTGCCTAGTTTTTTCTGTCGAGTTCTTCTTCGCGTTCACGGTCAAGGCAACGTGTGCACGAAAAATAGATTATCTGAATATTGTATTCCAGATTCATCCTTCACACTCACGAAGGTTTGTTGACCATCTGACTATTGCGTTCGCGATCCTCCTTCGCGTTCGCGAAGGGTAAATCACTAGGCAGGAAGTTTATCTTCATTTCAGCTTCTTTTTTACTCATTTCACTTGGTTTCTTCCTGATGACTTCTAAATCACATAAGACCTGTATAATGGAAGTAAACGAAATTAAATACACTATTTTATAAATCAAACATAGCAAAAATCTAAGATTAAAGAAGAGACAAGTATGTAAACTATCAACTTATCAAACTCCTAAACTTAAACTACTGCTTGTCCTCAATATATCAAAGCACAAAATCTCCGGATGAAGCTTATCCCCCATCGTCTCACTAGCCGACCTTCACCCCTATTATTTTTAGTTCATTCCAAGTATTTAACTAAATAGTGCATCAATATCATACCAAGCCAAAAAGTCTACTTTAAGCACAAACACGTCTTTAATTGGTACGAACAATTAATTCAGGCAATGAACCACCAACAACTTCTTAAATATATCATTTCATTTCAAATGCTCAAACACCAAGTTGGTCAAAGTAGCAATTAGGTCATGGCACTAAAGCTTCAAAATTTTCCTCTTCGACAACTTTTGTTTGCTCATTCTTTTCAATTGGAAAATGGAACAACTTAACAAATCAAATCTCAATGTGCCCTCACAAGCAAATGAGAATCCCACACTAATAAATTTCAATTCAAAATATAAATGGGATATCAAATGGAAAGAATTAACTCTCTTTCACGAAGATGCTCAAATGCACACAAGTAGTACCATAGGCTTGCCCTTCGTGTATTTCTCCACTAATGTAGACACACTTGGTTCCAAATGAATTAGGACTTAAAGAGTTGTAGTGTAGGCTTTTGATTAAGGTAGGGAAATATTTTGGTTAGAGTAACTCAAAACCTCCCTAAACACTACAAGTTTTCAACAAATAAAGTACACTTCCATCAAATACTTTTCACCCTTTCTTCATTTGTCATTTCATCACCTAGTCTTCGATATATTCACAATTCCTTATTTTTACTTCCTTTTTATCTTTCTTATATATATATATATATTTTTACCTTTCACCTTCTAAGCAACTTCCACATCACAACTTTTCCAATCGTCACCCCCAAACCTAGGCTTTTAGCCTATGTTCACACTTTCAAAGCACTTAGGAATGTGGGATGCTATAACAACCCAACCAGTCATTTTGAGTATTTTAGTCTTGATCCCTTATATATTTCCTCCTCTATGATGTATTTGAGTTATGTGACTTTCCAGGGGTATTTGGTTTTAGTTCGGGTGAGTTTCGATGTAAAATGGGACAATCCAACATGCACACACTATTGGGCGCATGTGCGGAGTCTCAAATGCGAGGGGTCAATCGTAGAAGCGAAGGGAGGCCTGCCCAACTGGGACCGCATATGCAGTTAGAGTCCCTGGGCAGAAAAATGCCTATGTCGAGGGTTTGATTCCATAATCCATTTCTTGATCTAGAGAGCTTGGTGTGAGGCGACTTTTCAGGAAATTTTCAAGGAAAACATTGGGGTAAGAATTCCTAAATCAATTTTTGTTAAATTACACGAATCTATTGTTGTTTTCATCGTTAAAATTAGTGTTTTGGAGTTGGAAATTAGGGAGAAATTTGTGAAACTTCTTAGGCAAAAATTTGGGGATTTGAAATGCAATTTGAGGTCGGATTTGAGTAATTTTTGTATTTGGACTCGCTATTGAATGAGTGTTCGGATTTTATAATTTTGCCCGGGTTCCGAGACGTGGGAACAAGATGCCTTTTTGGGTTGACTTTCTATTTCTTTGCAAAGATCGTAACTTTATTATTCTAATTAGTTTCCTATAGTTATATTTATAGTATGAAGCTGTTTTGGCTACATTTGAGCCGTTATAAGTTGGATAATCGAGGGAAAGGCCTACTAGAGAATTGAGTTAGCGTGATTTGAGGTAAGTGACTTGCCTAACCTTGTGTGGGGGAATTTTCCCTTAGGATTTGGTTATGATAATTTTGACATGTGAAATCCGTGTACGCAAGGTGACGAGTGCGTATATGGGCTAAATGTTGAAATTACCGGTTTAGCTATGCAGATTTATTTCATGCCTTAATTGAGTTATCATAATATATTTTATTCATCATTATTGGTCTATTTTCACATGTCTACTTGTCTTTTCCTCTAATTTCCCTACATGTTTAGTTGAAGTTCTTGTTTCCCTTATTCCGTAATCATTATTTAATCGTTGAACTCTTTACTTGAAGTTGTTAATCGTGAAATATCTGGTTGTTAAAATCGATATTGAGATATAAAGGTCGTGACTCACATTGAGGCAAAGTGTTAAGTTGTGAAATACCATCTATTGAGTCATTCATTTCCGGTTGTTATTATTTAGACTCTTGTGCTCATTGTGATTGGTCCATAGGCTCTTTAATATGAAAATACTGTTATTGTTTGGTTTCTATGGAAAGTTGTGATATTGGGAACTTGAGGTGTGATTTTTGATACGTTGTGATATTGATACACATGCGGTGGTATAAGGCTTCGGGGTTGAAACATATGCGGTGAGATAAGGTGGGCTTGATGCGGTAGGCTAGTAAGGGAACTACTAGAAGTCATGCGGTGTGATAAGATGGGATAAACTACGGGGTGCTATTTCAGGAAAATAAATTTTCAAACTATATGCAAAGGCTCCCGCGGTGATATAAGAAAAGATTGTGATTTATTCTTGTGATTTGAGCCTACGAGGCGGTACCTCGGTAGTTACTATTGTTTGTATTTCTCCTATTTTGCACTTGTCTTTGGTTGTTGTTTCCTTAGCATATTATCAAATTGTTTTCTCCGTGTTGCACTAATTGCTTTAGTTCTGTGTAGCTACCCTTGATAAGCTATTTATTGTTTCAATTTCATTAGTGACATTATTACACCTCCTTGCACTTGTTTAGTCTTCTTATTTATTTCAGTGGGGCCTTGGCCTGACTTCGTCACTACTCTACCGAGGTTAGGCTTGGGACATACTGGGCATCGTTGTGGTGTACTTATGCTATGCTTCTGCACATCTTTTTTTGCAGATCATGGTACCTCGTATCAGCCTATATGTTAGTGAGAGCTTAGTTTCGGAGACTTAAAGGTATACTTGCCGGCATCCGCAGACCTCGGAGTCCCCTTCTACCTAGATTTCTTTGTTTCGTTATCTTTTTTTAATATATAGACGTTGATGCATAGGATTATTTAGTACTACTACTTAGAGCTTGTGACTTGTACTTCGCCGGGTTTTGGAAGTTGTACACGTTGAGTTGTAAATTTTGTTTTATATAGTTTTTGTAGTTTTGAGGATTTAAATTATTGCTTCACTCGTTTCTGCATGAATGTTAGGCTTACCTAGTCTTAGAGACTAGGTTCCATCACGACATCCTACAGAGAGGAATTTGGGGTCGTGAAAAGTAGGTATCAAGCTATAGGTTCATATGTGTTATGAGTCACAAGCAAGTTTAGTAGAGTCTCACAGATCGGTACGGAGACGTTTGTACTTATCTTCGGGGGGCTATGGAACTGTTAGGAAAAGTTTCACCTCTTTGATTCCTTATCGTGCAAATTTGTTGACTTCAAAAATCTAAATATGTGTCCTTCTATTCTATCACGGATGGTGAGAGCATGCATAGCAGGATCTGATGATCAGACACCCGCGCCCCCTGCTAGAGCTGTGAGAGGTTATGACCGGGGTAGAGGTCGAGGACAGGCGAATGGTGCAGCCCGAGCACCTGCCCGAGCTGCTACAGAGGAGCCACCAGTAGCTCCAATTAGAGAGTAGGTACTTGCGACGCCTGTTATTACCCATGCACTTCAGGAGACCCTCGCCCATACTTTAGAAAGTTTTTCCAAAACCCCTAATATTTGTTTCTTAGATTCACAAATCAAATGCAAATGTCAAAGTTATAATCATGAATAATAATCAAATCTGAGTAAAAAAATATTTATCCAATACAAGTGGGTGAAAATCAACTCAAAATCGCCCAACCCCAATTCTCTATCTCAAAATATGATAAAATGAGTAAAAATCATGAAAAGACATCCTAAAACTTTGCCCAGGTCTATGCATCGCGATTGTGGGACCTAGATCACGACTGTGAAGGCCAAAAATTCACCAGCTCTGAACTGCCCTTCGCGAACGCAAAGGAAATCATGCGAACGCGACCTTTCACCAATCAAGCTTGCGTGAACGTGACCCCACTCGCGCGTTTACATAGGTAAATCCCCTGCCCGACTACACTACAAACACGACACCTGAGTGCGAACACAAAGTACATCCCAGCACCCCGCGAATGCGAGACAAACCTCGTGAAATCATAGTGTTAAGTCTTATCTACAAAAATTTCCACAACGCGATCGTGAGCCTCCCTCTATGATCATGAAGAGGAACTCTTCACCAGAAACCAGCAATCCAAAACAATTGGAAATTGTCCGAAACAACCCTGAAACACACCTGAGGTCCCCAGGACCCCGTCCAATCACATCAACCAATCCTAAAACATAATACAGACCTACTCAAGTTGTCAAATCCCACAAAATAACATCAAAACAAAGAATCTCCATTCAAGTCTAATGAACTTACCAAATTTCCAACTTCAAAACTCATGTCGAACCACATCTAACCCAGTCGAAATGACCCCAAATTTTACAAACGATTCATAAATCACCACAAAAACCTATTACAAGGCTCAAAATCACAAACGAATATCGATAACCACTGATTCATCTCACGGTAACACATTTGAACCGTCCAAACCTTTAAATTTCCGAGTTTTACCAGGTAGAACCAAATCAACCTAGGAACCTCCAAACCCAAATTAGAGCATTCCCCTAAGTCCTAAATCACTATCCAAACCTAAGGGAACTATCAAATATATGATCTGAGGTCAAATACAAAAGTCAAACTTGCTCAACACTTCCAACCTAAGCTTCCAAACTAGGACCTAAGCCTTCCTATTCAATCCAAAACCATTCTGAAACCAAACCAACCATCCCCGCAAGCCCAAAAATAACAAAAAACATACGGGGACATCAAATAGGTGAATATGTCTCAAATACATAAAAAGATCGATCAGGTCGTTACATTCTCCCCCTCTTAGACAAATGTTTGTCCTCAAACATGTTTAGAAACATGCCTGGAATGCAAACAAATATATGGATATCTGCTTCGCATATCATGCTCAGTCTCCCAAATTTGCCTCCTCGACTGGTTGACCTCTCCAGTAAACATTTACTGGTGCAATATCATTCAACCTCAGCTTATGACCTGCTTGTCAAGAATGGCCACTAGTTGCTCCTCGTAAGCTAAGTTATCATCCAACTTCACCGAAGCACAAAAATCTGAAATACTAGATGAACTCTCGACAAGCTGGGTGGCAAATAAAGCATGTGAGCCACCTCACCCACTATCTCCAAAACCTCAAAGAGAACAATGTACTGAGGGCTCAACTTGCCCTTCCTCCCAAACCACATCACGCCCTTCATTGGAGAAACTCAAGAAGAACCCTCTCACCCTTCATGAAAGCTACATCGTGAACCCTCCTGTCAACATAACTCTTCTTTCTGGACTGCGTTCTACGATGTTGCTCCTCAATATAATTCAACTTCTCCACAACATCATGAACTAGATCATCACCTAACAACCTAGCTCCCCCAGGCTCAAACCACCCAACCGGAGAAAGTCATTGCCTCCCATATAAGGCCGCATATGGGGCCATCTAGATAATCGAGCGGTAGCTATTGTTGTAGGCAAACTCTGCTAACTATAGAAACTGATCCCAGTTGCCTCCGAAATCAATTTTGCAGGCTCTTAACATATCCTCCAACATATGAATGGTACGCCAGGACTGCCCATCCGTGTGAGCATGAAATGTCGTACTCAACTCAACTTGCGTGCCCAACTCACGCTACAGTACTCTCCAAAAATGGGATGTAAACTAAGTGCCTCGATCCGAATTGATAGACACGGGTACACCATGCATGCGAACAATCTCTCTAAGATAAATATAATCCAGCTGCTCAAAAGTGTAGGATGTCATGACCGGAATGAAATGTGAAGACTTTGTTAGTGTGTCCTCAATGACCCACACAACATCAAATCTCCTCAAGGTCCATGGAAACCCAACCACAAAATTCATAGTGATATGCTCCAACTTCCACTTCGGTTATAACCTCTAAAGCAAACCACCCGGTCTCTAATGCTCATACTTGACCTGCTGATAGTTCAAACATCGTGCAATATGCTCAATGATGTCCTTCATCATCCTTCTCCACCAATAATGTTGCTTCAAATCATGATACATCTTCATAGCACCTAGGTGAATAGAATACTGGGAACTATGGGCCTACTCAAGGATCAACACCATCAAACCATCAACTTCAGAAAGTAGATGCGACGTTGAAACCTCAACACCTCATCATCACAAATACTCACCTCCTTGGTACCAGCTCGCTGCACTATGTATCTAAGGACAAGAAAGTGGGGACCACCATACTGTAATGCATTAATGCCCTCAAACAAAGATGATTGCAGCACAACGCAAGCAAGTACATTGCTAGGCTCTGAACTATCCAACCTCAAGAACATGTTGGCTAAAGCCTAAAAATCAATCGGTAATGATCTCTCAACATGCGAAATAAATGCCAAACCCCCCATACTCTCCTATTTTCTACTAAAGGCATCAACTACTACATTGGCTTCCCCAGATGATAAGGAATGGTGATATTGTAGTCCTTCAGCATCTCCAATACTTCCGTTGCCTCAAGTTTAAGTCCTTCTGTTTGAACAGATGTAGGAGACTCCGGTGATCCCTATGTACTTCACAAGACACGACATATAAATAATACCTCCAAATATTGAGCATGTGTACAATAGAAGCTTACTCTAAGTCGTGCACCGGGTAGCTCTCCTCGTAGGGCTATAGCTGGCATAACGCATAGGCAATCTTCCTACTGCCATGTATCAATATGAAACCCTCGAAGCATCACAATAGAACATATATGATCCTGATCCTGAAGGCAAAACCAACACTGGAGTCTAGTCAATGCTGTTTTAAGCTTCTAAAAGCTTTCCTTACACTCGTCTGACCATCTGATTGGAGCACCCTTTTGAGTCAATGGGGCTACAATACATGAAAACCCCTCAACAAAGTTGTGATAATGCTTAGTCCGGACTATAAAACTCCATATCTCAGTAGCGGTAGAATGTCTAGGCCAAATTTGAACTGACTCAACCTTATTACGATGTACCTTGATCCTTCACTAGATACCACGAAACCTAAGAATGCCATCGAGCCTAGTCAAAACTTGCACTCAGAGAACTTAGCATATAGTTTCTTTTCCCTCAAAATCTGGAGCGCAATCCTCAAATGCTGCTTGTGCTGCTCAATACTATGGGAATACACCAAGATATCATAATGAACAATATACTGAAAGAATCTAAATACGGTTAAAACAGAATATTCATCAAATTCATGAAGGATATTTGTCATGACCCAAACATATTCATGGCTAAATGGGCCAAAGTGGTTGTCATGAAGTAACCAGAATAAAATATAAGTGCATACTAGACATAGGATGACCCAACATTATATGAAAACTTATACATGTGACATACGGGCATATAAGGCTGACATGATCATTTGTAAACTCAAAACGTAGGCCAACAAGGTCATACAAGTATCCATATACCTGACATCTCTCTATAAGCCTCTAAGCCTACATAAATTTCATATAGGTCGGGACAGGGCCCCGCCATACCAGTCAATACATGTCCCAATTATACTAACCTAATAGGCAACTCCGGAGCAAATGAAGTGCAGCAACACCTTCCGCTGAGCTGATAGCCTACTAGAAGGACTGACAACCTGTCTATCGGGACCTTCGGGCATGAAACGCAGCGTCACCAGGCAAAACAGACGTCAGTACGAATAAAGTATTGAGTATGTAAGGTAGAAAAGCATAAATAAGAACAGTAATGTAAAGAGAGATATAGGAGATACAACCTTTAGCATCTGAGTTCCTCTATGAGATAGTGGAAAATGCGTGTATACATAATCTTTTAAAAACATCCGCCTCTGTGGGAATCATCATCATCATATCATACCCGGCCTCAAAGAGGAATCGGTAAAAACATACCCGGCCATGTGAAGCTCGGTAAACCCAACTGATCAGTGGTTGCACAATAGGTGTCGTACACGGCCGACTATAGCACGACTCGGTAGAGTAAAATAGATACTATATATAATGCATGTTTGTCTCATGGAATCAGACTCCATACCTTTCGAATTGAAATAAGGTAGTTGCACCTTTGATTAACATTATGGACATCATACCATCAATATGAACTCCACTAGGACTCAAGGATAATATGTACTTTCTTAGAATAACTTTGTAAGGATAGAAAAACATGGACAACCTTAGTTTCTAGGAGTAGATTCATTATGAAATAGTGTATCGTTTACGTTCATTTCACTTTATATTATTCCTAAATAAAGAAGAAAGTGCCTTAACATACCATTGCAATCTTCTCTCCAATCATCAACAAAGCTCAATATGATCTTCTTACGTCAACAATGAGAAACCCGACTTCGCTGTCATCATATAAGAATTATAACTCTCATATTTCAAAAGCAATATTCTACAAGAAAATGGAAAGAACCTCCCTTGTTTTTACTACATCCCATATGTTACCAAAAGTCACCAAATAGTCCAAACAACAACAATATAATTCACAATAAGCTTTCCGATTAGTTCAACAATCATTTTGAGCAGCAAGCCTGATCGGAATCCGTATAACCCATATCACCCCGTATAGACTACTTACATTAACTTAACAACATCATTAATATGATAATTAAGTAATTCGTCAATGATTCCATCCTTATACCATATATTTATAACAAATAAAACAATCCACAACTCCAACTTTCTTCACGTTGCAACTTAATTCACTATTTCATGTCTAGTCCAACCATTCAACTTAATCAACATCAAGAGAATCTTAAGAACCTGCAATAACACAATAAACATACCTCCTACAGTTTCTTCAAGTTGAAATCCAAGTTATATTTAGCTTACAATAGCCCTCAATGGAAATACAACACCATAGAAGTGACTTAAGCTAATCCAAGTATTATCTTGTAGTTTATTATCCTAACAACTTAACCAACATACAAGAAAGCTTACGCACAATTAGTATAATGTTATACCCACCTTAGGAAGTATTAACCACTTGAAATTTCGGCCAAACACAGCCCACAATTATCCTCAAAGACACCATAACACTATAGGTGTTGTATTTTCTTCTTCAATCAACTTTTGGTGTTCAAGTTTGAGTGTAAATACTTGTAGTTCACCTCGAAAATATAATACGTATGAAGGAGTGACTGATTATTGACTTAATCAAAAAGAACCAGACGATACGTGAGGTTACTTCACTTTGAAGAACCCTCCAAAACATCCACAAGATGAAGAACTACGATCTAGCAAGCACCACGAGGTTTCTAGCGTTGGATTCATGTTTTTTTATCTTAGGTTTTCACCCTAGAGTCATGGAGGAACCATTGGAGAGTATTTAAGAGGGTTTAGGAACTGTTTTTGACGATAAAAATGAGTGAAAATTATTTAGAATTGACTTAAATACAAGCTGGAGTTTACACCGACTTTGTGGGTCCCATGTGAGCTGCTTTGCACAGTCTCCCGAAAACACGAATATCTCTGTATTCCAATGTCGTATTGATGAACGGTTAAATGTGTTAGAAACTAGACTCGTAGATATTGAATTTATGTAGTGATATCATCCCCTAATTCCAGGTATATTAGGAGAAAATCTCAAAGACATTTGACCTAATGTTCAGCACATTATGAATGTTACTTCTGAAGACCTTTGCCAACTTTTGTTCCACAACTTGCTTGATTTTAAAATGTAGCACACGACTATCATACGGAAATAAATACTCATAGAATAACCTCTTTATCATGTTAATAATTATAGTCTCACCTTAAAGTACATGTTATAACATTCCAAACATGTCGACTTTCGAGGAAACTTATTTTCTTCAATTAGTTTAGCTTCTAAGATTTCCAACCCTCTTGGTACTCGTTATACATGATCCTAACCTCCAAGGTAATATTATTATCTTACTTTATATGCTTCCAAATATAATATTATTTATGAGCTTACATCAATTGACTTACAACGTACTCTCACGTACGAAAACATGGGGTGTAACATTAGTCCCCCCTTTGGAACATTCGTCCTCGAATGTTGACTAATGCACTTATCCGTCTGTTAAGAAATAAATCTTATGAATACTTTAATTTTTTCTTTGCCATATAGGGAGTTGTTCAGTGAATAAATCCAAAGGCTATGGCATTCCCTCCTTTACTCTTTCTCACTCCATGACTTGTGGTTGAAATTCTTCCAATCTCGTAACTGTTTCTACCTTATTTCATGCAGCCTGGACGATTCTAACCTTGAATGTGCGCCAATGCGACTCTTATCTCCTTATTTTTTTTTTAGCTTTTAAACCATCTCTACGCTTCACTTTGTGAACATATATAGTACTATGACAAGCTGGCCTTCTAGGCATCTATAGGTGTACTAAAGTTCTTTGCTTGGTACTTTGTTGAACTTACGACTATTGATATATCTTGTTTCATGGACTTAGTTATCTTTGCTTATGGCTTTACCACAACTAATTAGGTCATACTGTACTTTAACTCTTACTTCAGTTTATTATTATCGAGGCCTGTCACACAACTCCGGGTTACTCTCTCACTGATTATCCTATATGTATAAATCTAAGCCAGTTAATGCTTCCTTATTACTTTTCATCTTAATAATGGCAACCTAATCTCATCTCATACTTTGTAACTTTCATCCATCTATTGTTGATTCACCTTAATGTTGATCTATAATCTACCACTGATAATTTGAAACCTCTGATGTAATATATCTTCACTAGGGCTCACATCTCATCAGGGAATATCTGAAGTGATTTTCCTGATCCACTTAGGGATGATACTATACTGCAATAACTGTATTTCATAGCATCCCAATGTGATTCATCCTATGGGGGTATTCTAATCCCGTGTAGTTCAAGAAATCATTGTTCTCAAAATCATAACTCAAACAAAGGCCTAAACGTCATCCTCTTATCGTATATCATGATCTACTGATTTATTTGTATCCTCCTATATACATAACTAGGATCTTCTTGAATCAACTACGGACTACCCGTTGGTCCACTCTAATATATGTATTTTATGTAGTGCCTCTTGGGTTATGTCCTTTGTCTTAACTTACCTCTCGTACACGATCCTTATGTAATAAGTGTTCATTTCCACTTATTTATCAATATCATCGAGTACGAAACACTTATTGATTCTCCCTGATATCATGCTTCCATAATGTTCAAGAGTCATATTATATCTGTAGGATCTGATTAAATGCAATGTCATTCCTTTCACCTTTTTACCACATTCTTCCTTTACCATTCGATATTTACCTCTTCATCTTTAGCATTTTGTTTTCCACATCTTCACAAACATATTACTCGTCTTGCGGTAACCCTTCTACACCAGGTATAATTGAATTTCTTACGCACAAAGGTGACATCTGGTGTAAGTGGCACATTTAGTCCCATAAGCTTAACTTTCTCATATTGCTTGCTCTAGGGAAGCGTCTTCGTGAATGACTTTTAAAGGTTATTCTTCTATTGTTAATTCTATTATTGCCGAAACACTATATGTGAAACGATGCAGACTATTACCAATTCCTTCGATCCCTAATTCATGTTTTATTTATTTATTTTTTAGTTACTATCCCATACTAATTTCTATTATTCTGAGGTCTAGCTTTTCCTTCTGTTAATCACGATGGATTCGGCAATTGATTTCTCAAAATGAGGATATGGCTTTAGGGCTTATACTTTTATTGTCTCAAGGCATGTCTCCTCTTGTCTTTTCCTTCACTTGACTATAGACTCTGTCATCCTGCCATATTTTGATTTACCATTATCACCCATTTATCACATCTTACTCATAATGTTTTATTAACTATCTTCTTATTCTCATGCTGATATATTTGTCTGTCACCTTATTCTGAAGACTTCAACAAAACGTTCCTTAACTTTTAGCTCCCTCTGCTCCATCTCTCTGGTTCTTTGGGAAGCCTAACATTCTCTCTCTCTCTTTTTTAACTAGGGGCAGGAGTCATACTAAGGTAAATATTTAACCCTTCTAAGATTCCACGGCCTATCTTCTGAAATTTTTGAATATTTTAGTATTCATATCTGACTGTTCTATTATAGAGTGCACTATATGGGTCTCTCAAAAGGAGATCTATTATCACATTTTCACTATCATTCGAAAATGTTAGATAATGATTACAATCAAGCCAAAATTTTGGGTTACTCTAATCCAGTGGGATCCTGATATCCATCCTGCTCTTAAACTATATTTGTTAGCTCCCATATGGCATAGCTGAGATGGCTGTGGACAATTGTACATACCTCTATTATTGTTGAAGGTAACCCAGAATACTTATATTTCGGTGCCTCAATTATAAATACTGATAATCTTCACTAACTGGGTACCTCGTACCTTTCTTCACCTTGTTTCTTTTACTTTTTAAAACTTGTATCTACCTTCTGATTCTCTTATTTCTTTTTACCATATGAGTGGATAGATATTCTTGCCTTAGATCTCCTTATCATGAAACTTACACATCTTAGTACATACATGATCTGCTGACGACATCACATTTACTCATCATAAGCAAGATGCAAAACTGAGTTCCTCTTATTCAACTCTTCCACAACCACATTGCAATCTCTTACCAACCGTATTTCTAGATGTAGGCATCGTCGTATTATGAATAAGATAGAATTTAGGAAATTGAGTTCTTACAATTGAGCTCTACCACACGATCTAGAGTAAAAAAAGGGAGTGAGAGTCCTAAATGCCCTGTAGCCTCCAATTTATAAGTGTGGTGCACAACACACCCATAAACAAGTCTCTACTAGACACGACTTGTAGACATCCCTAGGACAGTACTGCTATGGTACCACTTCTGTCACGACCCAAACCGGAGGGCAGCTATGGGCACCAGGTACCTTACTCAACCGAGTACCAACATAACATATAATTCTTATCATACTATCATGGGTAAATGGGCCAAAGTGGTCGTCATGAGATAACCAAAATAAAATATAAGTGCATACTAGACATAAGATGACCTAACATTATATGGAAACTTATACATGTGACATACATGCCTATAAGGCTTACATGATCATTTGTAAACTCAAAACATAGGCCGACAAGGCCATACAAGTATCCACAAACCTGATATCTGTCTACAAGCCTCTAAGACTACATAAATGTCATATAGGCCAGGACAGGGCCCCGCCATACTAGTCAATACATGTCCCAACTATACTGACCAAATAGGCAACTCCGGAGCAAATGGAGTGCACAAACACCTTCCACTGAGCTGATAGCCTACTAGGAGGACCGTCAACCTGCCTATCGGGAGCTGCGAGCATGAAACACAGTGTCCCCAGGAAAAAGGGACGCCAGTACGAATAAAGTACTTAGTATATACGGTAGAAAAGAATAAATAAGAACAGTAATGTAAAGAGATATAGGAGATACATCCTGTAGCATCTGAGTACCTCTAAGAGATAGTGACACGAAATGTGTTATACATATATATACATAATCTTTTAAAAACATCCGCCTCTATGGGCATCTCATCATGATATCGTACCCGGCCTCAGAGAGGACTCGGTAAAAAGATACCCGGCCATCATAAGGCTTGGTATAATCGTACCCGGCCACGTGGAGCTCGGTAAACCCAACTAATCAGTGGTTGCATAATAGGTGTCGTACCCGGCCAACTATAGCGCGGCTCGGTAGAGTAAAATAGATACTATATATAATGCATGCTAGACTCAAGGAATCACCCTCTATACCTTTTGGATTGACGTAAGGTAGTTGCACCTTCGATTAACATTATGGACATCATACCATCATTATGAACTTCACTTGGACTCAAGGATCATACATACTTTCTTAGAATAACTTTGTAAGGATAGAACAACATGGACAACCTTAGCTGCTAGGAGTAGATTCATTATGAAATAGTGTATTCTTTACGTTCGTTTCACTTTAGATCATGCCAAAATAAAGAAAGAAGTGCCTTAACATACCTTCGCAATCTTCTCTCCAATCGTGAACAAAGATCAATATGATCTTCTTACGTCTAAAATGAGTAACCCGACTTCTTCGTCATCATATAAGCATTATAAATATCATATTTCAAAACCAATATTCTACAAGAAAACGGACAGCACCTACCCTGTTTTTAATACATCCCATATGTTACCAAAAGTCCACAAATAGCCCAAACAACAACAATATAATTCACAATAAGCTCTCCGATTAGTTCAACAATCATTTTGAGCGGCAAGCCTAATCGGAATACGTATAACCCATATCACCCCTTACAGACTACTTACATTAACTTAAAAACATCATTAATATGATAATGAAGTAATTCATGAATGATTCCATTATTATACCATATATTTATAACAAAGGAAACAATCCACAACTCCAATTTTCTTCAGTTTGCAACTTAATTCACTAGTTCATGTCTAGTCTAACCATTTAACTTAATCAACATCAAGATAACCTTAAGCACCTGAAAGTTTAAATCCATGTTATATTTAGCTTACAACATCCCTCAATGGCAATACAACACCATAGAAGTGACTTAAGCTAATCCAAGTATTATCTTGTAGTTTATTATCCTAACAACTTAACCAAAATACAAGAAAGCCTAAGCACAATTAGTATATTGTTATACTAACCTTAGAAAGTATCAACCACTTGAAATTTTGGCCAAACAAATTCCACAAGTATCATCAATGACACAACAACACTATAGGTGTTGTATTCTCTTCTTGAATCAAATTTTGGTGTTCAAGTTGGAGTGTAAACACTTGTAGTTCACCTTGAAAATATAATATGTACGAAGGAGTGACTGATTATTAACTTAATCAAGAAGAACCATATGAGACCTGAGGTTACTTCACTTTGAAGAACCCTCCAAAACAGCCACAAGATGAAGAACTACGCTCTAGCAAGCACCACGGGGTTTCTAGCATTGGATTCATATTTTTTTATCTTAGGTTTTCACCCTAGAATCATGGAGGAACCATAGGAGAGCAGTCATGAGGGTATATGAACTGTTTTTGAATATAAAAATGAGTGAAAACTATTTATAATTGACTTAAATAAAAGCTGGAGTTTACACCGACTTTTTGGGTCCCGTGTGAGCTGCTTTGCGCAGTCTCGCGAAAATGCGAATATCTCTCTACTCCAATGTCATATTGATGAACGGTTAAATGCATTAGAAACTAGACTCGTGGATGTTAAATTTGGTAGGGAGATCATCCCCATTCCAAGTATATTAGGAGAAAAGCTCAGTGACATTTGACCTAATATTCAACACATTATTAATGTAACTTGTGAAGACTTTTGCAAATTTTTGTTCCACAACTTGCTTAACTTTAAAATGTAGCACACAACTATCATACAACAAAATTTACTCAGAGAATAACCTCTTTATCATGTTAAGAACCATAGTCTCACCCTAAAGTACATGTTAGAACATTCCAAACTTGTCAACTTTCGACGAAACTATTTTCTACAATTTAGTTTATCTTCTAAGATTTTCAACCCTCTTGGTACTCGTTATTCATGATCTTAAATATTTGTAACCTCCAAGATAACATTATTAGCTTACTTTATATGCTTCCAAGTATAATATTATTTCTGAGCTTACATCAATTGACTTACGACGTACTCTCACGTACGAAAACATGGGGTGTAACAATATTGGGGCATTAATTAGTCCAAAAGACATAGGCAAAAACTCATAGTGCCCATAGCGAGTCCTAAATGCCTCCACCTCGGGCATGCCCAAAAATGCATAACTATGGGCCTGACCTCCACCTCTAGGGCGTTCCCTAACTGCCTGATCTCCCAATTTAGCTAGTGGAGATGGTGGTGACATCTAGAACTGGATTCAATGTTTGAGAACTCTATTGTGTTGTGCCTCTACCATGTCTGGGAAATCCCTCTTGATATGACATACATCTCTACATTCAAAAAAACTTTGAATTGATAATTGTTGCTAAATTAAAGGCTTTCTCTGATAACCCGAGTACCCACTAGAAGAACCCTAGGCTGAAGGAGCATGGTAGGAGCTTGGTGCTTGTAATGCACTGAATAATGATGAACTGGAGAACCACGAGTGGGAATATTAGCTAAAGGAGTTTGCCTACTAGCATGGAGTTTCCCAGAATTACCCCTACCGCAAGACGAGACACCACTAAAACTACTAAAATACCAGGGCTTCTTGCCCCTCACCGCCATGGTCTCCCTGCTCTGACTCCGGATGTGCTCAATAGTGCATGCTTTGTCCAAAACCTATAGCAATGTAGTACCAGGTTGTTCCTCCCTTGCCTTGTCAATCTTGGTAAAAAAATTCAACCCCCCAATGAACCTCCTTACCTCCTCAACCTCGGTGGGAATCAGAAAATTTGCATGACGGGATAGATCAATGAATCTCATCTCATACTCAGTCACAAACATTTCCTACTGGAAGTGCTCGAATTTACCCCGTATCTCTTCCCTTTGGGTGAGAGGAATGAACTTCTCTAAGAGTAGACGTGAAAACTGACTCTAAGTGAGTAGAAGTGACCCTACTAGCCTGCTACGCACATAAGACTACCACCACCTCTTGGTTGGGCCCCTGAAGCTAAAAAGTAGTGAATGCGACCCAATTGGACTGTACAAAACCAAGATTCACCATAATCTCCCGACAACCATCTAATAAATCATGTGCATTTGCCAAAGGACCATCATAACACGAAGAACCCATCTTCCCGAACTGATCAAACCTCTTTCACTCTTCCTCAGACATAGACACCTCCATTATTGACCTAATAGAAAACATGGGAGGATGTTCCCCAACCTATACCACTCTTGGCATCTGATAACTAGTTGCCTCCTTCTCGAGCGTGTGAGTAGCGGGAGTCTGTGTCCCTCCCCCGACCTGAGAAGTAGCCGATGCCACATGAATTACTCCTATCAATGCCAAACCCTCCATAAGATCAACAGAGCTAACAAGGGCATCTTTAAGTACTAGGGTAGCAATAATCCCCTCCAGGACCTGAGCTGGTCAAACTAGCTCACCCTGATCTAAAACCTGCTCCTCTACCGAAGCTACTAGTAGCTCAACGGTGGCTGCCCTAGCTAGGGCTCTGACTCCAGCATGGGCCCTGCCTCTACCTCGACCATGGACTTACACAACCCTACCTTGAGGGGCTAGTACCTAGCTTAGTGCTTTCGATGAATGTATTCTCACCATTTGCAAGAGAAAAGAAACCTAAGGATGAAAACCTTCAGATAAATAAAGACACACAATAAAGAGTGAAAGAAGTGTAGTTTCCTAACATCCTATAGCCTTTTGGAGATAACGAAGATATATTCGTACTGATCCACAAGACTCTACTAGACCTGATCGTGACTTGTCAGACCTACACAACCTAGAGTTTTGATACCAACTTGTCACAATCCAAAATCCCACCTCAAGACCGTGATGGTGCCTTGTGGAACTTTGCAAGTAAGACAACTTGAAGATAACAAATAAAATCCATTTTTATTATTCAACAGAGATATATAGCAATAAAAGATGGAAATAGTCTAAAAATAGTGATAATATCTGATAACATC
Source organism: Nicotiana paniculata (assembly GCA_005239505.1). Lineage (NCBI taxonomy): Eukaryota > Viridiplantae > Streptophyta > Magnoliopsida > Solanales > Solanaceae > Nicotiana > Nicotiana paniculata. The sequence continues at coordinate 41,613 of ML320432.1, forward strand.
ACAAGCAAGCTGAAACACGACCTATACGATACACCCCCAAGACTAGGTGCCACAAGTACAACAACAACCTACAGAAGTGAGATCAAGTTTGTATACATGTCAAGTGTCTGAAGTACAATAAGACAGAAATATTATAAGGAACAGGGACCCGGGAACTATCAAAACTCCGATCACCATCTGAACCTCACGAAACTGTCAAAACTCCGTTCTGTGGTCAAATATACAAAAGTCAAACGTGTTCGGCACTTTCAACTTAGCTTCCAAATTATGAAGTAAGTGTTCCAATTCAGGAAAAAATATTCCCCAAACCAAATCAATAATCCGCGCAAGTCCCAAAACAATTAAAAACATACATAACCATAGGGAATGAGGCTCAAATATACAAAATGACCGGTCGGGTCATTACAGTTAGGCGTCATCACGATCCCTTTGGTCTGGAATTTGGGTCATGATATTTTAAGATGTGATAGTTAAGGATTATCGTATAATTTTCTTGGTTGAGGGTTTGAGTTTGGAATTAGATTCTACTGGGAGATTACATTTCTTCTATATCGTTGTTGACGTGCATTTTCAAAATTAAAGAGATAAAAGAGATAGTTCTGAATTCAGTTGAGAGCTCTTATGAGAAAACTTGTCAACTTAAGGTACCTTGTACATATGAAGAGGAAGAAAGTGGCATATGGATATTGTGATGATGTACTTCTATGTCGGGATCACTTGATGTAAGTTTTGGTTGAAGACCAAAGTGTGTTAGAAAAGAAAAGTTATGCCGTAAAAGTCGATCAAGAAAAATCATAAAGAAGTTGGGTTAGTACAACAATGGCATTGGACCAATATCATGGAAAAAATGATCAAACTTTTTTGGTTTAATCGAGTATTATAGACACTTTTATGGTCAGACCTTTGGGTTTGAAATTCTATGTGACTTGGTTGACTTGGAAATATTCAGTTCCAATGGCATAATTATGCATAAGTGAGTTTCTAAGATCTTAAAATCGTTTCAACCATGACTTTAGAGTTAATTATACCTATAGTCATGGAGACTTTGTTGCATGTTTATGATTGTCTCATGAGTTGATCTAAGTTATATGTTTTTAGGCAATACAGTGCTTATGAGAGGAACTATCCTACTTGTGATTCAGAGCAGACAATATAATTCTTATACTAACTTATGGTGTTATTATTGAAATAATGGACCATGTCAAATTGAGATTAAATGGTAAATGTCGTGATTCATCTTAAGGCAGGAGATCTTGATTTAGAGACAACATGAGAGATTTAAGTTGCATAAGAGTATGGTGGTACTATCTCGTATAATCGAGAAGGGTGCGGGTTGTATAATATGCATTACTAATAAAGCCTACAGATGATTTGACTAGGTGCTATAGAAATTGTGACCGATAACCATTTAGGTTCATATTTTTATTATTGGACATGAAAAGATTGGTGGGAATGTATTTTATTAGGTGATTGTATATATGGCACCACTATCCTTCGAGTAGGTAAGTTGGAGATCACTGGTATAAAGATTCTTGCATTCTCGAGGTTTAGAGATTGGATTTCTAGAGGCATATCTCTTTTGATATAGGTGGTGATAGAGAGTTAATGACTATATATTTGGGTATGCGTATCTAATAAGGATAACATGAAGAAAATCGGTGCATTAAAAGCCATAGAGTCAAAAGTCTTTGAAGTGAAAAAATAGGCCTAAGCATAGAAAAATACATCTTATTGAGGCCTTTTGATTGAGAAGTGTTATTTTGGAGGTTGTAGGCATGCGTTTTTTTGTGTTGGAATGGTAATCAGGTTAAGAAAGGACTTCAAAGACTTACAATAGGGATTACTCAGTGCATTCAGATTCCACAAAGGTATATTTGGTTATCTGCGGCTTGTGTAGTAGAAAGATATGTGTAACAACCCTGCCGGTCATTCTGAGAGTAATAGCCCTGTTTCCCCTATTTCGTCTTCATTATATGTGGTTCAACTTCAATATATTGTGTTAGATTGGTTGGCTCGGGTTCAGAGCGATTTTTGGAGAGAAATGAGACACTTAGTCTCTTAACTTGGTTCAATAGTTTAAAAAGTCAACAGAGAGTTGACTCATTAGTAAACAACATCGGAATGTAGATTTCATGGCTCAGATAGCTTTTTAGTTGATTTGGGACTTAGGAGTGTGTTCGGAATGTGGTTTTGATGTCCAGTGTAGAATTAGGGTTGAATTGGTTAAAGTTAGTTTTTGGTGATTTCCGGTCGGCAGTGAAAAATAGGCTATATGGGTCGGAATAGAATTCCGGAAGTTGGAGCAGGTTCGTAGTGTCATTTTGGATATGTGTGCAAATTTTCGGGCCATTTGGACGTGTTTTTCTTGGTTTCGGTATCATTGGCGAAATTTAGAAATCTCAAAATTCATAGGCTTGAATCTGATGTGATCTTGGTGTTTTAGCGTTGTTTTGGCTATTTTGAAGGCTCGAATAAGTTTGAATTAGGTTGTGGGACTTGTTGATATTTTTGGTTGGGGTTCCGAGGGGCTTGGGGTGATTTCGGATAGCCATCGGGGGATTTAAAGTTGGAATATTGCAGCTGAAGCTGCTGGTGCTAGTGTAACCGCACCTGCGGATAGGGGACTGCAGGTGCGAGCCCGCAGAAGCGGACCCAAGACTGCAATTGTGGATTTTTGTGGGCAGGAGGAAGACCGCAGATGCAGAACTGGGGCCGCACTTAGGGAGTCGCAGGTGCGGGTCCGCAGGTGTGAGAATTTGGCCGCAGGTGCGGAAATCCTTAGGCAGAACATATAAATAAGACCCTTAGAGGATTTTGGTCATTCATCTACAATTTTTGCACGGGTTGGATACTTTTGAAGGGTTTTGAAGAGGAATATAGAAGGTTCTTCATGGAGGTAAGACTTTTGGATTTAAAACTCGTTTATGTGTGATTTATGGACTGATTAGTGGTGAAATTTGTGGGAAATTAGTGAAAATTGGGTAATTAAGGCTTGTAATTGGAAACCTTTAATTGGGGACTTGAGGGGCCATTTGAGGTCCGATTTTGAGATTCTTGGTATGTATAGACTCGTGGGAGGATGAGGATTCTTGTGATGTGATTTTATCGACTTCCGAGACGTGGGCCCAGGGGTTGGGTTTTGCGAATTTCGAGTGTGCTTTGTTCCCTTAGAGTATTTTGATGATATGAATCTGTTTTTGAATAGATTCGGGGCGTGCCGAGGCTAAGTCGAGGGGTAAAGGCATCTCGGAGTAGATTTCCGTCCGGTTTGAGGTAAGTAACTGTAAATCTTGTCCTGAGGGTATGGAACCCCGGACTTCGTATTTTCTCACAATTTTTGGAGTGGCGCACATGCTGGATGACGAGTGTGTGGCGTGCACTGATTGGGGATTTAGACTTAGTCCTTCCCGTGGCAACTATCGAGTTGCGTATTTACTTATAAATCATATGTTAAATCGTGTTTTCAGACTATTGTTATATTTGGGATGTAAGCCATGTTTCGGGCCTTGTGCCGACTTGTTTAGACCCCTTGGGGTCTCTTACTGCTATTCCTCACTGTGTTGACTTATGATTTACACTCAGTCATATTATGTTTAACTGATTTCGAAACTTAGCCTTACACTATTTTGAGATATAAAATGATGTTTTTGGGTCGAGTACCCCGTTGTACTGATAGCCCGAGTGGCTTTTTGAGAGTTCCTGACTGATTGAGGCCGAGGGCCTGATTGTGAAGATATGATATGCCACGAAATGGCTTGATATTAGCGCTTGGGCTGTAGGAGCCCCTCCGGAGTCTGTGCACACCCCCAGTGAGCGCAGGTATCTACTGAGTACGAGTGCCGAGTGACTAATGATTGGGAGGCATGAGTGACTATGAGGTTTCCCGAGGGTCTGATTATAGTGTCTGTGGGTATGCCCGAGGGGCTGATTATGAGTGACTGTAAGGAATGCCCGAGGGGTTGATTATGAGTGATGCTACGCCCGAGGGGCAGTTTCTTATTCATGATTTTGCCCGAGTGGATACGTATGATTCATTTCTTTTTTTTTACACTAACTTCTTGGACATTTTTCTGAAATTTTTGGAAATTACACTTTTCAAAGGAGTTTTACTGAAATTGGATTTTTTTAGCGTGATGATTTAATGTATTCACTGTTTGGAAGAAAGACTGTGCTTACTGTGAAATGATGATCTGACTTTATGTGTTTCTTACTGCTCTGACCTGATTTATTTTCATTACTACTGAGTAGGCGTACTCACATTACTCCCTGCACCTTGTGTGCAGATCCAGGTGCTAGGGCAGAGTGAGCTGTGTATCTGTTCCAGAGACTACTCGGAGATTTTGCGAGGTAGCTTCACGCGTCTGCAACCCTACTCTCTCCTGCTTACTATTATAGATTTTATTTTCTAGGGTTGTATATTTTCTGTAGATGCTCATGACTAGTGACTATGGGATCTCGGGTTGTATTTAATATTCGGTGTAGATTTATCTGTTTTAAAATGATTAAACGAGACCTTTATGGATTATCAGTTTAGTAATGATATAAATGAAAGATTATTTACGATTTGAGTGTGGATTTGGCTGGCCTATTTTCACGATGAATGCCATCACGACTGGTTTAGATTTGGGGTCGTGACAAGTTGGTATCAGAGCGCTAGGTTACATAGGACTCACCGCTCATGAGCAGGTTTTGTAGAGTCTTGCGAATTGGTTACTTATCTTTGAGAGGCTACATAACCCTTAGGAAAATCTCACATTCTTGAATTCTTGTCTTGAGAATCCATTTAATTTATCCAAAAGCATATCTCGTGAATTCCTTCCATGTATTCAAATGCGCATGTGAGCGCTTGGTATCAGTTGTGCATCGACGACTTTTGATTTCCTTGGTATTTTGCGAGATGTGAATTTTAGCATGTTGATAATGGGCCAATCTGGAGGACTTGAGGCCGGATTTTATTTTGTGTCTTGAGTGCTACGATTTATATTGTGTGAGTCGTGCATTTGGGACTTATATGTCCTTATCGGTGGGAGTTTTGTGACTGGATGACTATGTGGCGAATGTGATTCGATGGTGAGGTGTGTTCAAATTATTTGGTTGTGACAAAAGGATTGGCTGGAAATATGGAAAGAACTATTGAGTGTTTGATTTCTGTCTCGAGTTGGCAAATGGTTTCGAGTTGTGAGTGTATTGGAAGACCTCTCATGTTGCTTAGTTATGGAGTGAAGCAGATCGTCCTGTTGTGTTATGAGTTCCTGGTGGTGTCTTTTGGGCTAGTCAATGCCCCAGTAGCGTTCATGTATTTGATTAACGGTGTATTCCAGTCGTATTAGCACTCCTTGTTATTGTATTCATTGATGGCATCCTGGCGTATACGCGAATCCAGGGGTAGCATACTCAGTATTTGAGGGCGACATTATAAGGATTCAGGAAGGAGAAGCTCCATGCAAAGTTCTCCAAGTGTGACTTTTTGGCTCAGTTCAGTAGCAATCTTGGGGCACGTGGTGTCCAGTGAGGGTATTAAGGTGGTCAGACGAGTGTAGAGAGAGCTTCCAGAAGCTCATGATTTTTTTGACCACAGCCCCAGTGTTAGTTCTGCCATCAGCTTCAGGTTCTTATATCGCGTATTGTGATGCCTCGAGGGTAGGCGTTGGTTGTGTTTAGATGCAGAAGGATAAAGTGATCGTGATAGCTATGAGTTTCAGAAGGGTATAGAGAGAGATCAGTTTGAGGCTAAGCAGGCGGGGCTATTTCCCACAGGGTGTCCTGAGGTTGTGTGATCCTTATGTTGTTTTGTAGCAATTTCTCTTTTACCAGTAATTGATATATGTTACAATTTTAGTTTAGATCACTTGTGGGAGTTGGCACGACTATTGCAATGGTGAATATGAGGTTGTAAATGATTTGGGATGTTAAATGGTTTAAGTTATATATGAGCTTATGAAGGATTTAGTTGAATCTCACTGTGGTATGGTGGCGGTGTTAGCGTATGGTCATTATGAGTTACTGGTTATTTTGATCTATGGCTTTGAGCCAAGTGGCGGAGTCTGCTAGTGATAAGTTGGTTGCACGATTATGTGATGCGTTGGGTTCGGTTTAAGGTATACTGGTGAATCAGTTGTGGCTTACATGGGTTGAGATCAGGGATGACTCGAGTAATGGAAATTTTGGCTACCGGTTTTAATGTACTCTATGGGTAATCAGATTTTTTTTAATTATTGAATGATTGAGTTGTAATTGTAAAATGGGGTAGTGTGTGCAATATAGGAATTTTCTTGTTGCTTCGAGTATGTGTTGATTACTTCCTGGGGTGTTGGAGTGCTAATGGAGTATAGGTTGTTCGGTCCGTTTGATCAGTCTAATAAGGTATGAGTAGAGTGGATGACTCTCGAGAATGGTTCTGCTGGGTTCAAGGTTAAATATAGCAATCGGGAATCTTCAAGGTGTGTTTTCGGCTAGAATTGAGATTTACGTTGGAGGGTGTCAAGACTTGTGGCATTTCTACATTATCATGGATTCTACATATCAGTATCAGGAAGGTGAAGGTAATGGCTTTATATTCGCAGGAAGTCTCTTCAGGGTAACTATTTTGAATGTGGTACTTTTTGGAATATTTGAGAGAGTATTCAGCGGCTTATGAGCCTCAGACGATATGGTTTTATGCTTGGGTCTTCTGTGGTGAGTCTGGATTGAGAATTGCGGTATTATGGCAAAGAGAAGTACCAATTCGCAGGTAAGTCAGAAGGAACTTGGATAAATAGGACAACTTGGTAGTAGGTCGGATCGGCATGATAAGGGATACAATTAGTTCTTTAGGTGTTCATAAGGTAATCAGTTTTTACGGGTGTTTCTTAGAGATGCTCTTGGGTTTTGGTGACCTACGTAGCATGGTTGAGTTAGAAGGATTCAGTCCTGACGGTTTGGTGTTGTACAAATGAGATTCAGATAGTTCCTGATGGTTTCTACCACGGTTAGAGATGCATATTTTATACTGGCGTGAGGTCCAGGTGATGTATAGTGATTTTTCTTCCAAATGGGATCATATTGGAAGTTCTTGACTAGTTGGGTGCGTAGTTGCTTGTGGCTTGGAAAGGATTATGAAGTTCTCATGTTTATCATAGGATGGCATGGTGGATGCGGTATGTCATGTAGAGTGATATTTGCATGTGTGAGGTCACGGTTTAGTTCTGGAAGGAAGGTCAAAAATTTTTAGGCACCATTGGCAGTTTCAGATGACTAGGTAGATGATAGCACTATTAGGTGGCTTGATGAGGATATAGAATTTAAAAAGGGCATGTATGTAGTTAAGGGTGCTTTATTGGTATAGCGATGCTCTTTTGTTGGATCGACTGCTGATATTCAAGGTTGCTTGGTGTCACATAAGGATTTTAGGGGTATCCCTCGTGGAATTATCAAGTACTAGGGATGTGTTATGTATTCGAGTGGTGGAGTTGAGATCAGATATAGTAATTGGTGTGCTTCATAACTTCGAGACTGAGAGTTCTGATAAACAGGTTAGTTTGTAGTAGTGAACTGTGAGGATGCGAGCATAGCTAGTCAGATGTTAGTATGTACACTGATTCCGCCATTGTGAACTTTTTGGTAAGTTATCTATCTGTGTGGGTGACCAGAGTTGATTTAGGGTTATTGGTAGGCCAGTATGAGTGTGTGTTCTGCACCAGGTCGGAATTGATGACTCCGAATTTCTATTGTTGAGGGAGGTACCATTCGATTGCATTGAGTTTATTCGTGTTCTGGAGTGATGTATGAGTTACCCTTCAATGTTGCGAGGATTTGTGGTCGTTGGTTATAGACACATATGGTGCGGTTCTAATTTGGCTTATAGCGAGATTTGAGTAAGGTAAATAGTTTGGTATTGTGGATTAAGACGTATCATTTATGTTCTTTCGGGCTCATGTGGCATGGTATCGTCCGATTCCCTGTGGTTAGGGAAACATACTTTGATTACTTGATGTCGAATTGCGCATGGTTATTGATTTTGAGCAAGGTGACTCGAAGTATTTAATGTGGACCAGCGTGTGGATGGGATCACGCATTGTAGCGGAGTTATGTGGAGGTATGATCCTTGGTGTCAGATTCGTGTGTTTTGATTTTTCGATGAGTGTCAGGCTCTTAGCATGGTGTTGTGACGGTAATTGTTAATGGCGGGATGGTCCTCTCGTGTGAACCTTTTATATAATTTGATTACATTGGGATGTTGCTATTGAGTGCACGAGTTGCACTGATTATGGCTTTGAATTGTATTGATGTGCCATGTCATAAGAGTGGTCGTGGTGGATGAGAAGAGGTCATTGGACCTAGAATGAATACTGTCAAATTAACTACAACATAGTTGGAAGGATAAATATCGGGAGTCGGCTTAGAAATCTGCTATAATTCCTATTTGGGAAGGGGGAGCTTCATGTCTGGATGATCAGACGAATGGTTTCTAGTTATACGTGTTTCTTTCATCATCGACAATATATTAAAGTGTTAGAGCGAGGCATTTCTTGATAAGAGGGTATGTACCGGTATTAGGTTGTTTTGAGTAGCTATTGTGATTAGGAGTTATCACCATGAGTGTTTGAGTCATGCGGTATATTATGTGATTGCATCTTGGGTTACGGATATGGTTTGATACATTATGTTCAGACTTATTCAGTTTATAGTTGTGGAATTTTGATCTTGTAAATTATTTCAGAAGTGAAAATTTGGTTCTAAGGTTCATAGGTCAGGTTGGATTTCAAAATTTCAACGATGTTGTGCTATCGGAACTATATGGGATAGGGTGACGTGGGATCACCCCCAGGTATATGTGTAGTGAAGTTACGCGGCAGTTGATGGTGTTGGAGAACAACTCTTGGCACGTTCGAAGACGAACGTATGTTTAAGTGAGGAAAGATGTAATGACTCGACCAGTGGTTCCAAGAGTAATAGCGCTGTTTCCCCCATTTTGGCTTCATTATATGTGGTTCAGCTTCATTATGTTGTGTTAGATTGGTTGGCTCGGGTTCAGAGCGATTTTTGGAGAGATATGAGACACTTAGTCTCTTAACTTGGTTCAATAGTTGAAAAAGTCATCTGAGAGTTGACTTATTGGTAAACGACCTCGGAATGTATATTCATGGCTCAGATAGCTTCGTTAGCTGATTTGGTACTTAGGAGTGTGTTCGAATGTGGTTTTGATGCCCGGTGTAGAATTAGGCTTGAATTTGCGAAAGTTAGTTTTTGGCGATTTCCGGTCGGTAGTGGAAAATAGGCTATATGGGTCAGAATGGAGTTTCGGAAGTTAGAGCAGGTTCGTAGAGTCATTTTGGATATGTGTTCAAATCAAAATATAAATAGGTGTGAGAATTTGGCCGCAGGTGCGGAAATCCCTGGGCAGAAGATTTAAATAGGACCCTTAGCGGATATTGGTCATTCATCCACCATTTTTGCACGGGTTGGAAACTTTTTGAAGGGTTTTGAAGAGGAAACTGGAAGGTTCTTCGTGGAGGTAAGACTTTTGGACTTAAAACTTGTTTATGTGTGATTTATGGAATGCGTAGTGGTGAAATTTGTGGGAAATTAATACAAATGTTGGGTAATTAGGGCTTGTAATTAGAAACCTTTAATTGGGGTTTTGAGGGGCCATTTGAGGTCTGATTTTGATATTATTGGTATGTATAGACTCGTGGGAAAGTATGAGGATTCTTGTGATGTGATTTTTATCGAATTTCAAGATGTGGGCCTGGGGCTCAGGTTTGGCCAATTTCGAGAATTGTGCCTAATATTGATGGTTTTCGATTGGAGTTCATCTCCCTAGAATATTATGATGTTATTGATCTGATTTGTGATATACTCGGAGCATTTGGGAGCCAATTTGTGGGGCAAGAGAATAGCGGAGTAGCTTTTAGACTGTTTTAAGGTAAGTAACGATTGTAACTCTAGACCTGAGGGTGTGAAACCCCGTTATTTTATGTTGTTTTTTAAATAAGGTGACACACATGCTAGGTGACGAGTGTGTGGGCGTGCACCAATAGGGATTGTGACTTGGTCCGTCCCGTAGCGACTATTAAGCCGCGTATTTGATTTGAAACATTATGACATCCTATATTTTAGAAGTTTATAATTTTTTATGGGTTGTGAGCAATGTTTGGGGCCTTGTGACGACCTGTTTAGACACTTAGAGGTACTTTTACACTAATTCCACACTATCCTGATAGAACAATTGTGAACTTAGTCATGTTTTCTACTTGTTGTTATTTTCACTGTTATCACACTGTTTTGAGACTCTGAGATGTATTTTGGGGCTGAGTCCCGTGAGTTGCCCGAGGAGCTTGTGGGGATGACTAAGTGAGGTCGAGAGCCGAGCATGTGAGGATAGTTATGGATCGGGCTGCACACCACAGCAATATATATATATATATATATATAATACATATGGATCGGGCTGCATGTCGCAGCAATATACATTATATATGGATCGGGCTGCACGCTGCAACAGTATACATATTGGATCGGGCTGGACGCAGCAACAATATAGCGTTTGGGATAAAGGAGCCCCTCCGGAGTCTGTACACCCCAGTGGGAGCAATCGACTATTATATCGATCAGGATGCACGCCGCAGCGTATGTTATATGAATCGGGCTTCACACCGCAACAGTATATATATATATATATATATATATATATATATATATATATATATATATATATATATATATATATATATATATATATATATATATATATATATATATATATGTATCGGATCGGGCTGTGCGCCGTAGCAGTTGTGTGTATTCATGGTACTTGTTGAGTACGAGTGTGTAGTGTGAGCATGAGATACTGATAGTGGTGTCACGAGTGACTGAGATACCTTGTTATGAGAGAATTGTGCCTGGATGGCCGTTACATTGTGAATTTTACTGCTTTTCTGTCCCTTCTTTATTTGTTCCTTCTAACTAAAGTTGAATTACTGTTTTATGAAATCATGATTTGTAAATGCTCTTCACTACACTCAAGTTTTTAGTTACTTTGATTACTTACTGAGTTGGCGTACTCACGTTACTCCATGCACCTCTGTGTGCAAATCCAGGTCCAGACCATCTCTCTAGTTGATTTTCAGACGTGCTTGGAGTTTGTTCGAGGATCGAGGTAGCTGCTCAGCGTCCCCAGCTCACCTTATTTCCTTTCCTTAGTTCATAGTGTTGTCTTTCGTACTTCAGACTTTTGTAGTAGCAAGTAACCTGATTGAACATTATATTTATAGTCCTAGATGCTCATGGTAGTTGACTCAAGGTTTTGGGGTAGTGTATAAATTTTTTATTTCATTTTGCTGCTTTAATTTGTTTAAGTAAAAGAAAATCTTTTTGTGAAAGACCGGTATAGTTTTGGAATTTATGAAATATTGGTAGTATGTAATAGGTTGGCTATCCTAGTTCCACGATAGGCGCCATCACGGCCAGCTCAGGATTTGGGTCGTGACAGCATGATTTGGAGTTAGCAGCCATTGTGCACGCACTTAGGATTTGGAGGCATTACTTATATGTCGTGTCTTGTGAGGTGTCTACAGATAATTGGAGTCCCCAAGATCAATTTAAATAGAAAAATTTGAATTTGAGGCAGTGGAGATGGTTGGATATTTTGACGGATTATTATATCATTATTCTTTATATTCCAAGGAAGGCTAATGTAGTAGCAGATGCCTTGAGCAGAAAGGTACAAAGTATGGGGAGTTTAGAATTCATTCCAGCTATGGAAAGACCTTTAGTTATGGATGTTTAGGCGGTATTTCGGAGCCGAGAAGAGTCCTTGCTTGTGTTGTTTCATGGTTGTCATTGTTTGAGCGCATTAAGGCGAGCCATTATGATGATCCCCACTTGATTTTCCTCAAGGACACGGTGCAGTACGGTGATTCTAAGTAGGTGACTATTGGTGATTATGGTGTGTAGTGACTTTAAGGTCGAGTTTGTGTTCCTAATGTTGATTGCTTGAGGGAGTTGATTCTTGAGGAGGCTCATAACTCGCGGTATTCCATTCATGAAGGTGATATGAAGATGTATTGTAACTTGAAGCAGCATTATTGGTTGAGAAGGATGAAGAAGGACAATGTTGGGCATGTTTGACGGTGTTTGAACTGTCAACAGGTAAAGTATCATCATTAGAAACCAGGTTGTTTGCTTCAGATGATTGATATACCAGAGTGGAAGTGGGAGCACATGACTGTGGACTTTGTGGTAGGATTTCCATGGACCTTGGGAAAGTTTGATTTCATTTGGGTCATTATGGATCGGTTGACTAAATCGGGGCATTTCATAACGGTTATGACTTCCTACACTTCTGAGAGGATGGTCAGATCATAGAAATTATTCTCTTGCATAGTGAACCTCTTAAATTGGGACATTCAGTTCACTTCGCACTTTTGGAGGGTTGTTCAGTGTGAATTAAGCATGCAGGTGGAGTTGAGTACTTTGTTTCACCCTTAAACAAACAGGCAGTCTAAATGGACCATTCAGATCTTGGAGGGTATGTTAAGGCCATGCATTATTGATTTCGGAGGCCAATAGGACTAGTTTCTACAATTAGCGGAGTTTGCATACAACAATAGATACAAGCCTAGTATACAGGTGGCTCTGTATGAAGCTTTATATGGGAGGCAGTGTCATTCTTCGATTAGATGGTTTGAGCTTAGGGGCTGTGTTATTGTGCACCGACTTGATTTGTGATGCTTTAGAGAATCACGACCCAAAATTCACTAGATGTCTTGATGGCGCCTAACATCACCGTCAGGCAAGCCAACAGTGAATATTTAACTTAACTACTCATTTTAGTATTTTTGAAATCATAATTTCATCAATTAGATAGTAAGGAATAGAATTTACATGGTTACTGATAAGGTTTTCGCAACTGCAATAAAGGACAACCGATATGTAACCGCAAAATCCGGTGTCCCAAGTGCATGAGTATTAACAAGGAAATAAAATAAAATACAACATTTGCCTGAGATACAAATTAGATAGGAGAATACAAATAACTCTGATGGAGACTCTGCAGGCTGCAGATAGTAACATGAAATGCAGCTCACGGTAATTCCCTACAATAGCCCTGTCTCTGCGCCCAAAAGTTCACCAGATATATATGCACCTGCACAAAAAATGTGCATCAAGTGTAGCATGAGTACGTAAATCAACACGTACCCAGTAAATATCTAGCCTAATCCCGGAGAAGTAGTGACGAGGAGTCAACATCGACACTTACTAGTGGTCCAATATGACAGTTACAGTAAGAAGTAAACAGATATGGGCAGAGTAAATAAACCAATTATATATATATGGTACAATATTTCTCTCAACAATAAGCTCAACTCTCGATTAGCAGTCACCTCCTCCACCGGAGTACATAAAGATATAATGGACCTCACCAGAGGGGTCGTCACAAGTTAAATCAGGTAAAACTCCCAGATACACTGCCTTTTTACGAATAATACGCATGATTCTATAGAAGTTTTTTACAGAAATGTTGAGGCGTACGGCCCGATCCCATCATAATGTGGTATATAACTATAGATACATCTATTTTATATTGTTGAGGCGAGCGACCCGCTCCCATGAGAGTGTGATACATAATCCTGCAAAGGGGAACGACCCAATCCCATAAGATGTCTGCACTGCCGAGGGTTAAACGACACGAACCACAGAAGTATCTCTCCTGCTAAGGCGAATGGCTCGATCCCATTAGAATAAGAAGCTTTGACGGGTCCTTGACCCTAGTCACGAAGGGACATGTGAGTTATAAGAAGCGTTGGGGAAACCTTTCGATGAGAACGCACAACACGGGAGAAATTCGTAAGAGGAGTACAATTAGTCCGTGGTTAATCATGAAACTCGTCAAATCTCTACAATAGCAAGTCTATCACTCTATGCAAGTCTAGTCTCAAGTAGTAATGTAAAGTAAAAGAATTTAATAGGCAAGAGATAACTCAAATAGTATAGTCATAGTATGGCGTGAACCTGAGTCAACCCGGACAATAACATGAATGTAACTACGTACGGACTTTCATCAGCTCCTGCGTAGGTAGCCCCCACAACAAGAAGCAAATATCAATTTCAACACCTAGCGGTAGTTTCCCCTTCACAGTGTTAGACAGAAGACTTACCTCGCTCTAAAGTTCCATAACCAGCTCCAAAGCCCCTCTAACACCTCAAATAGATGCCCGTTTCTCCAAAACTAGTCAGATAATGTGCAAATCAATAAAAATATACTCTAATACTCATAATAAATCAGTTTACACAAATTCCCAACTCCGGTCGAAAAGTCGATAAAGCAACCCTCGGGCCCAGGTACCCGGACTTTGAAAATTTTCGAAGATAAACATTACCCACAACATTACTAACTCAAATATATGATTTATTACCAATTATATGTCCAATTTAGTGGTAAAAATTCAAGAATACCACTTTTTAGGTTATAATTCAAAACCCCAAACTTCTACAAATTTCCATGTTTATATCCATACAAATACCATGTATTTAACTTGAAATAGGTGGGAATCACTTACCTTGTGTTGCTTGATGAAATCTCCCCTTGAACATCTCCCAAAAAACTCCCAAACAAATGAAAAATGATTGAAATGAGCAAAATCCCCGAATTAAAACAATCTGCCCAGGCCCTTGTCCTTTATCGCGTTCCCTTGACCAATGTCGTGTTCACAAAGGCCTGTCCATGCATAGCCTCGCGTTTGCGTTCAAGCTCTCACGGTCGCAATAGCCAACTGCCCCAGCTTGGAGTTCCTCCTATGCGTTCGCGAGCTCTTCTTTGCATTCGTGAAGCACAAAAAGGCAGCCATCATTTTCCTTCTTCACGAACGTGAAGAACAAAACTAGAACCAGCAACCAGCAGCAGCAAAACAGGGAGAAATGACCCGAAACCATCTCGAAACACACCCAAGGCGCCCGAGACTCCGTCCAATCATACCAACCTATACCAAAATATGAAATGAACTTGCTCGAAGCTTCAAAAAAATTCAAACAACATCGAAATCATGAATCGCAACCCAATTTGAGCTTAATGAACTTTAGAACTTCAAACGTCTACATTCGATGTCGGAACCTACCAAATCACGTCCGATTGACCTCAAATTATGCACACAAGTGACATTCAAAATTACAGACCTACTCCAACTTCCGTAATAGGAATTCGACCCCTATATCAAAAATCCCACTCCCAGTCAAACTTCCCAAAAACCCTCAAATTTAAAACTTTCGCCAAAATGACCTCGAAATGACTTATAGACCTCCAAATCTACATCTGGACACGCTTTTAAGACTAGAATCACCATATGAAGCTATTTCAAGGCTAGAACTTCGATAATATTGAAATGCACTTCAACCCAATTCATGAAATGCTTCCAAAGTACCAATTTCCACAATAGGGGCTGAAACGCTCCCGGGTTATCCAAAATCCGATTTGGACATACGTCCCAGTCCAAAATCATCATACAAACCTATTG
The DNA here is from genome assembly GCA_005239505.1 of Nicotiana paniculata. Lineage (NCBI taxonomy): Eukaryota > Viridiplantae > Streptophyta > Magnoliopsida > Solanales > Solanaceae > Nicotiana > Nicotiana paniculata. The sequence continues at coordinate 57,104 of ML320432.1, forward strand.
GAACTTTAAAAATCATGATTCTGAGGCCGTTTATATTGAATTTAAACCTTATTCATAATACCTGAAGTGAAGCTACTCGTGGCCTCCAACTGTCAAATGACGCGCTAGAGCTCAAAACGACTGGCTGGGTCGTTACATTCTCTCCCACTTAAACATACGTTCATCCTCGAACATTCTAAGAAATGCTCCGGAGTTGTCCAGAATCACTGTTTAACACTCCTTGAACCTACCCGAGCTACCACAACCTAGTTGAGCACAATAGCTCGAGCTAGAATGAAGATCCTTCCTGCTACCTTAGCTAACAAGATTTAGAACCAAATTCTAACATCCGGAATTCTCCACAATACCATATTCTCACACACGAACACCATATCAATCACTAGATAGTAAACCCAACGTGACCATGCTTCTCCACTGAAATGACACAATGCACCACATAACTCATTTGCAAAGGGCAAGCTCCCCCAAGCACAACAACTGAGATTTCCACTGACTTGAAGCCTGTAGTATACCTTATAACATATATAAGCCATGTTCCAACTCTCGCAATAGTCCCACAATGAAAGAGATGTGTAGAAACTCATAACCATCTGCCGAATAAAACATCATGGAGTCTCTCCTCCTGACAAGATCAATTACCTCACTCTGAACTAATAACAATATTTTCTCTTTAATATGCCTTGTACAAATCCGATCGCACTGATCCGAGGTCCAATAATCTCGTCTCACCCAGTACAAGTTGCTCCGGTAATAAGCCACCACAAACACTATGTAACATTTCATATGAAGCCACAATGGGTCAAGAAACTACAAACTCGAATGTGATACATAAGGAAAATGAACGCTGGAAAGAACTACTCAACCCACGTAACTAATTAAAGAAAAAAAAAGATGTTATGGACCTTCCTCAGAAAATGAGAAACAAAAACTGTACTCAACATCACATTGTTGCGGAGTGCAACTTGATCCACACATGATACCATTGCGGCAAGCAACCTGATCCACAAAAGACATCCTTTCAATATGCAACTCGATCCAACCATGATACCATTGCGGCGTGCAACCCGATCCAACCATAATCCCGTTGCGGCGTGCAACCCGATCCAAATAGAATACATGTGGCGGCATGCCACCTGATCCGCAAATAACAATAAATAGGGAACTACCCATCTGCCCATACCTACGAAATGCCCAATTATCGGCCACAAGCATGCCAATGGCATAATACAAATTCTGAGGAGAAGAATTGCGTCGCATGCTACGAAATCCAAGCACAACTAAGTTACAACAAATGACCTGCATCTCGAGAGCCATCATGCTCTCACAACACAAAAAATTTCATGGGATCTCAATATATGTGCGAATAATCAAACCGTCTCACAACTCACATGGCATAATAGATATTACACGAAATGGCTGACAACAAAAAAAACATCCAAGGCTCGAAGACTCCTCCGTAAGCAACATTATATTGAAATGAACATATTCGGTCGGATATAGAACACACATTCATATTTAGATCCATCCACAGACCTCAAGTCGCTTCTAATGGTACCTTACTTGGCTAATAACATTTCAAGGTTCCACAATAACCTTTTTCTATGACACATAATAACAGTTGTCAAATCCAAAACAAACTCACACAGTCCACAGCCTAAGGTATAGAATGCCCCTCGGGTATAAACTCTCTCACATTAGCGATTGTACCAAAATCCCATACTTGGTTTCAATCTTTAATCAACCAAGTGACTACATGTCACACTTATACAATGTTCCTGTGGGATACGCCTGCACGACCCACCGCACCAGGTAGAAAAATTTGTACATTCATATCACCAACATACAATGCTACAAAGCGATTCGAGAATCTGCAAATCAGTACACAAAGCCTCTTACACAGGACACCTTTTTCAGGTGACACTAAGATAATACCAGCTTACTCTAAGCATCTAAATTCTTTCCTTCTCATCCGAGCTCTTGACATTCTTGTCAACACCGAATCGCACCCTTGATCCTTAACTTTCAATTCCAATGCCGCTCAATGCAACTAACATGCCAATACGCGATATTACAAGAAATCCATCATAACTTCTAAACCACTACTAGAATAAACACTCCGTCATAAATAAACCATTCACTTAGCCCATTTCAGGAAAACAATTGCAACACGCGACTGAATTTTCATAACCGTAGAAAATACAATCCTCAAGTAGTGGTCTAAACCACCATAACTCTTCCGGGATCCATCTACACATAACAAACTATTCGAATCAAATACCTCCCAAATAAACCAAGTAGTGGTGGCGCTCAAGTCCAAGTGTAAAACCTCAAACTATATGTATAACTTCATGCTGAAGAAACTGATCACTGCCACAATCATGCTGATTCAACCATTACTAACCGACCAGCTTCTTCCAATTTACTCTAGACTTGCTTTATAAATAACAATAGCTCCATTCAAAATATAACGAACTCAATCTGCACTCATTCCGAGTGACCCCATTTCACGAGACCACGTTGTCCCAAAACCCAAAAACCATCTCACACCCTCATTGTCCGCACATTCGCATCTTCAACTAGTAAACTCATACTGATAATTCCTCTATGAACCCAAAGTTATATTCTCCCATTCCTCCAACGCTACACCGCAGACCGATGATAAAATAAAACACTCCAAGCCTCTTTCATAATACACTGCAAATAATCGATACTTTACCATGCCATGAACTCGAAATCCTTAGACACCACACTTTAATTTTTGAACCCAATAGAACCATTGTTGAGTCACCCACCCTGAATTTTTCCCGAATATAATCAAACTCCAAGGCCATTCTAGCATATGAAAACCCTCTCAATGAAGCAACCAGTTGAATTCCTTAGCTTACATAACCCCCACAAGAAGCATAAACTTTGAGTCTTATCAAACCCTGAACATGAATATAAGGTCAAATATAGCACACCGTCCACAGTTCCTTTGCTCGAATTACCACTGATGTTTTCTTTCCTTAGTCATGGTACCCCAACAATACATCGATAACCCGAAACCGCACAAGCAAACAACCATGAGATCCAATCGTAGATGGTGGGGCTCCCCTCTCCCTACCTATCTTGAAGTTGCAATTACATAATCTTGGTACCCACCAAGATTCCTTCTACCCCATTGACATCAACTGAAAGTCCAACAATATATTCCAAACTCCAAGTCATGTTGCATCCAAATAAAATCCGTGAACCTAGTCATTGTCCACCATGAATTCCCAAATTGTTGTAAACTTTCCTCAAGGCGTGTGGCTATCCTACCACAGAACCTGATGCGTGGCTAGAATTCATGATTTTAAGCATTATATACCTTGCATTTTATGTGTTTTAATGATAAAATACACGTCGTATGTGCCTAATGGGGTTTATTTTATGTGTAGGTGAATTGGAAATGGAAACGGGGCTAAACGGATGCAAATACGTCGAAAACTACGCGAAAGGGGACACCCGGGCGATAGCCGGGCGTTGGAGCCAAACAGCCTGACCCAGCCTGGCGTTACCCAGGCTTTAGAGCCCTAACGCCAGGGGGGGCCTGGCGTTACCCAGGCCTTAGAGCCCTAACGCCAGGGGGGGCCTGGCGTTACCCAGGCCTTAGAGCCCTAACGCCAGGGGGGGCCTGGCGTTACCCAGGCCTTAGAGCCCAAACGCCAGGGTCCCCAGACGGCCAGAAATCGTGTTTTGACGGGTTTTAAGCGTTTCCAAGTTGGAATAGAAGTCTTTTACACATTGAGGGTTCATCCTAAACATATAAATAGACCCAAAAACATCACATTCGGGGGGATTCGACAGAGGACTTTTTGACGGAGGAACACACCACGTTGAAAGAGGATTCTACTTAGTTTTTCTTCTCTT
>MDKI01051335.1:0-19350 GCA_005239505.1 Nicotiana paniculata
TTACTAACTTTTTTAGATGATAGGCACAAAGCTAATCCATCACCAGATGATGATATTAGACCTACAAAGACGTGAAGAAATAACATAATTCCCGGTCTAGGGTTACACTTTCTGATGGACGTTTTAAAGGGTTAAGCAATCATCATCTAAAAAACTATATACCTTCGAGTCCGGAATGTTTTTCCTTTTCAGGAAAAGGACCATGAGGAAGGAATAATCAAGTGCTCGATATTTCATTCTTCAAAGCTCAAACACTTGGGGGACTATACAGTATGGAAGGCTAAGACGAAGCAAAAAAGACTATCATAAAGTCAAAAGCTCGAGCCTGAAGACCCATCTACCTAACGAGACAATTGTTACGAGCAGAATCAAAAGAGATCAAAAGGATTCATCCAAATACAAAGCCTAATGCAAAAACCTTCGAACATGTTCAGGTTGAAAGGCAAAATATTAGTCACGAGAAAGAAATGTACATCTTTATACTTATTCAAAGTTTTTGTAACAAAAACAGGTATGGATGAAAGATCTAAATCCTTGTATTTGTTCAGAAAACTATTATCAAATAAAAAAAGTTACGAATAAGAAAACATTTTCCTCGGAATTATTAGAAAATTGTTTCCAACGAAAAACGTTGCGGGTAAAAACCCCATTCTTTATAAAAACTGTTACTAGTGAAAAACAGTTGTTCCTTATATTAATATCGAAAAACTGTTACCTATGAAAAACAGTTACGAAATACAAGAGTATATCAAATCTGTTAAACAAAAATAGTAGCAACATGAGTTTTATACGATAATCAAACACATGTAAAATGTCATGGAAGTTCAAACAAAAAACTTTCCTTGGAAACATTCTTAGACATGTGTAAAATTCCTATCACTCTATTGCATTATCATGAAGTTGATACGTCTTCTTCATGTCAATTATAAAGGGCCCTCTTCCATAAATTATGCCTACTACAAAAAGGCACACATTTAATATGACACCGTGCCTATTACGAAAAGGTACGAGTAATCTAAAGCATTCTATATGCAAAACTCAGAGGTAAAACTAAAACCTCGAAAAATGAAACATGCAAAAGACTTAAAGAGTGAAACAGAAACTCAACAAAAGTCATACTAGCATTAATATATTAAAACGGCTAAGCAAAAACTAAGTATTAACTTATACTTAGCCGTATAGAATTTTTATATACATTGAGGTGCCCCTAAGTTGTCATTTGGGGACTTTAAAGAAATCTAAATTTACCCCCAATGGGAATGGGGGTAACCACCAATTGAGACGAAGATATAAAAAATAAAAATAAAAAAAGGGGTGAACCAACTAAACTTCTTCAAGAGGGGGGTTGACCTCACTGGCAGAAGGAGCGGGAGCAACTAGGGATGAAGAGGCACGAGCGGCTGGAGTCTCACCATCATGTGAAGAGAGTTTATGACCCTGTTGAGACTTCTCCATGGCTTCCTTAGTTTTAGCCATTTCAGAACTAAGGTTGAAACCCTCTTGACTCATTTCCGTCAATGTGTCAAGGCGAGAATTCATATACGCCCAGCTATCATCAACAACAGCCACATCTTCAAGATCTTCATAATCCCTTTCCCATACTTGAAGCTCAGCTCTCAATCTGTCCTTCTCCGCTTCAGCAGCTTCATGGGCGGCCCTTAACGGTACAATCGACTCCTCCAGAGTTTGAACTTTATCTAAAGCCTTACGAAGGTCCTCTTGAGTACGAGTGAGTGATTGCACGAGCTCGCCTGAGTATTCCTCCTTCTGCCCCAACAAGTTTTTCAAGTCTCTAATCTCCTCTGAGGCGTGGGACAACTGCTCAGCAAATGAGGACTCCAGAACACTCTTGTCTTTATCAGCCTGACTGGAAGAAGCCTTCTCTACTGCCAGTTCTGCTGCCATGAGCCTCATCTACCGCTTCAATGTACTTATTTCCTCTTCTAAGGCATCCATGTCAATCCTTAGGCTATCATACTATGCTTTCCAATTATCAGCATCGGCCTGCAACTCTTTTGTATCCTGGTCCGTATATGAGATCCTCTTCATAGGCTCCATGCCTATAAGATTAATCTACAAGAAATAAACCAATCAGATGTGGTAAATTTCATATACGAAAATGAAAGAGGATAACATGCATCATACCTTCAAAGAAGTATGCACAACTTCATTGGCCCATGTAAGAGCACTGTGGCTGGCTAGCTTGGCTTTCTCAGTGGGACCTATCAAAGTCTTGAGCCACACTTCGGGCTCACCCGTTTTCTTAAAAATATTCCCCTCAGCTGGAACCTCTATTACCACCTGCCGCATCTCTCTGCTGGAAGACCCTACTTCCTTAGCGGAAGGCATGGAAGCAGGCAGATATGAAACAGCAACAGGCACGGAGGGTTGAAGAGCTCGAAAAGCCACAGGCAAAGCAGCAGGCACGGAGGGTTGAAGTGTTGAGGAATCCACGGGAAAAGTAACGGCAGAAGCCGTAATAGCCAAAGGAGCAGATGAGACAGCTTCTCTTAAAGAAGAAGGAAAGACAGCAGCCAAAGGGACATCGTCAGGAGAGGTCAAAACCTTCATAGAACAGGTAATCTACAGACTTATGAATGGGGGAATGTGAAACATCTTCAAAGGTAGAGGGCTCAACCACAGACACGGAAGGCAAGGTCATGGGTGTAAATTCATCATCTGAAACCACCCCCCTTCTTCGCGGCCTGTGTACTAAAGCCCCCTCTTCTTCTTCTTCTTCTACGGAACGAGACTCGCCAATCTTCCTCTTCGAGGAAGACGAACCAAAAATAATTTATTCGGCCTGAGCCAAAGACATCTTCAAGATAGATGAAGCAGACACTCCACGAGTAGAGAACCCTATCAAAAAGGAAAAAGTTAAGCGACAAAGAAAGAAGAGACTCGAGTAAGGAAAGAGGCAAGAACAAAAGCTTCACTTAACGTGGGTCTTTACATGCCAACCATACCTCCCAGTGCGGTACTTCCAAGATCTCTCTTCTAAAGGAGCAACGAACAATAATTTTTCTACCCAATCACGGATACCGAAGACATTCTCAACAGTATCCATAATTGCTGAGAGAGGAAGAAACAGATACGGTGTTAGTAAAACATCTCAAGTCAGAACGAAGGAAAGTAAATAGACATGAGCTAAAGCATACTCACGTGCGCGATTCCACTTCTCAGGGAAGGGAAGATTTTCTTCACCCACTAAACCAACAGTGGGTAGAACAACATACCAGAGATACCAACCCCTATCCTTATCATCTCCAGGGGTAACCAGCATTCTTTTGCTCCTAGCAGTCAGAATAAAAACCCCTTCATGAAATAAGGTAGGAGAGTAGAGATGAATAAGATGGTTGAAAGTAAAAGGAACCGAGGCTAAAGAAGCTAAACTCCTAAGACATGCGACAACTCGCCACACAAGCGGACCAACTTGTCCTAAGCAGATATTGAAAAACGGCAGAATTCAATTATGACTGGGTCAATTGGAGGTCTAAACCGTAGAGTAAAAGGGTACGTATAAACAAAATAATATCCCATCTTGTAAGACGTTATTCTTTGATTAATATTCGGAATGTACACAGGGAAATCAGGCCTCCAAAAACACTCCCTACGAACAAGGGAAATATGACCCTCGGTTATAAGGGTTGGATACCTTTCGACACTCTCAAGGGAAGAAGATTGGTCTACAAGAACTTGATTATCTCTATCAAAGACAAACTCAGCAGGAACAATTTCATCAACTCCAGGTTCACGAAGGCGTTCACCTCTACCTCTAGACAAAAACTGAGAATCCCTAAACCTCGGAGAAACTAGAGACCTAGCGGAAGGAGAGAGAACTATCTGAGAAGAAGAGGAGCCTCTCAAAGGAGTGGATCCTAGACTCCTAAGTCTACCACCCCTCCGACTCCTAGTCGAAGCAGAAGATGGCGTTAAATTTTCAATAGCTATTACTCCCTGAGGTTGATTTGAAGAAGACATGTTTACAAAGGCAAGAAGAAATTTCTTACAAAAGACAAAGTTAGAAAGTGTTTCGTGGAAGCAAAGAAAAGAATAAAGATATTTATACTTGAGGACAACCGTCAAACATGGAAAAAAAGAAAAATAATGATGAAAGGTCATAATTGAAGGTGTCACTTCGGGACTGACACAGCCGCAAAAAGCCCTAAAAGGTGCCGAGTAAATGCAGAACCAATCCGAGAAGGACACGTGATATGAGCATTAAATGGAAGTGATAAATGACGCCTATGGTTCAGAGAAGGATACAATGTTTCGAGGTAAAGCGGCGGCAAAATATTCCCGCCATAAATGAGTATCCACTTACCAAATATTAATAGATAAATATATGGTAAGTGGGGGGACTATCTGTATTGGTAAAAAAGAGTTTCACACGTAAGCCAGCTTTTGACAACTCAGCCAGTTATGTGGACACATGAGAACGCGACAGCTGGATGTCATTCTTTGAAGAGGTACGGAACAAATAGGCACGATTCAATAAACCCTCGAGCTTATCAGCCACGGGAAACTCAACCTGATCAAAATAGGGAAGAGACACGGTCAGAATGGATCTGGACAAAGCTACGAGCAGATTCAAGAACCCACAATTGATAACTCGTACGTTATGTAACTATACCCCAATTACAGTTATCCTTTGTAACGGCTCATTAATGTCATAATTAGTCATTAATGGAAACCATAGCAAGATTTGTACGTTATATCAAGGAATATTCTATATAAGGGAGGGAAATACAACTTGTAAAGGCATCTGATTCTCGAATACAATCTACTTTGCTTTTTTATATTTTTGCAATATTGTCTATTATTCATTTTTCTCTATTTCCTTTATTATCAGTAACCCGTGTTCATCCTAGAAATAGTTTTATTCAAGGATCTAATTATTTGGTTTACTATTATTCTGTTAAAATTTGGATTCCATTTGATTTAAAGGGGGCAAGCCGCTATGGTAAATTGGTATCTTTAATGAAATGATTAATATCTTTTAGGAGGCTGCCAAGGATTTTCATTGAAGTACGGGGATTCACTATACCTTCATGTTCTCCAAACCTTCAAGTTTTTTTGTTTTCAAATCCACTCTCTGTCCTAGAAAATAAAGGGGGGAGAAAAGAGGCATTAGAAGGGAACACAAGTATAAGAAGGAAGATTACGCGGCATGACGTTTAAAATTCAGTGAGACTTGAGCCCAAGATATTTGGTGAGAATGAAGCTCTTGAAATTCAATTTCTTGCAATTAAAAAGGTCTTGAGATCTGAAGACCTCCACACCAAGATACAAAAACTTTGGTGAAGTCTTGCTAATTTGGAATTGTCGGCATATTAGAAACTAAAGTGATTTCGAACTATCATCTGAAACTACCCTTAAGGCATTAAATTTTACATTTGGGATATTTTTTATATTTTTAAGTTTATTTTCCAAGAAATCAAATGGTTCAGGATTTCGACTTCCCGTCATCAAAATACAAAACGTTTGGTGAAGTCGCACATATCTGAAATCGTCACTGTGTTAGAATTTAATATTGATTTTGAACTATTATCTGAAACTATCCTTAAGGCATTAAATTTTTCATTTTGGATATGTTAAATATTTGTAAGTTAAGTTTTCAAAAAATCAAACGGTTCGTATTTTTTACTTTTCTACACCAAGATATGATTTTTTTTGGTGAGACTGCGCAAATCCGAAATTTTCAACATGGTGGAATCTAAAGTTGGTTTCAAAATATTATCTGGGGATATTATGAAGGTGTTTGATTCTAAGTTTTGGATATGTTATAGATATTGAAGTCTAATTTTCTATAAATCAAACGGTTTGTTATTTGGACTCTCCCACGACAACGTGTGAATCTTTTGTTACAAGCGCGTAAAGCTGAAAATTATGCGACTAAGATAAAAGCCAGACAATGTAAAGAAAAAGAGAAGCAATCTTATTTAAGATGAAATAAATATCCACTAGGTCACTCTAACATAAAGATAAAAGGGGAGATAATGCTAATAGCCTAATCTAAACAGAACATGTAGTTGATCAATTCTTGACTGCTAGTCTCCAGGTTCTTCTTCTTCTCCTCCAGACTGGACGAATCATCAACAGTCAGCAAATTTATGTTGTCATATAAAGAGACCTCAGCCTCGGCAGCTGAAACTTTTGCTTGATATTTTCAACCTCCTTTTGAGTCTCTTCTATAACACCTTCGAGATTTTTCCTCTCTTGTTATAATGTCTGCAACTTCTTCATAACTCTCTTCAGTTTCTTTTCACTAGAGGAGACTTTCTTGACCTTCTCACTTGCTTCAAGTTTGAACGATTCAAGACGCTCCTTAGCTTTGGAAATCAGCTCTAGCTTCTCATTTTCACTCGTGTTATCAGCCAAATTGGAGCTCTTGGTCATATGAAGCAACAAGCTCGAAAACAGAATCCAGTAAACACTCCAATGGAGAAATATCCAAAATATTCACATTTTTCATAACCTCAAAAATCTCAGTGATTTGCTCCATATAAGATTAGAGAAATTTTGCACGAGTTTTTGAGAGTCTATTGCAATATCCACCCAAAGTCCCAAGATGAATTCCTTTTTGCGATTAAAGACAATGCTCTTTCCTTCAAAAGTAGATACTTCTGCATTTTTCATTGGTGGAACGCGATTTATCCCATTTAGAGTTTGTCTTTTTAGGTCTTTGTCATGAGGAAGAGATGATGTCTTTGAATATTACTTCACTTTAGACGTAGGCCCTCTAATAGATTCATCACTCACTTGTGGCTTGTCATGTGGGGATACCATCGGATGACCAGTGGCATTTAAATGCATAAGGAAAAGGAAAAGAAAGTAAGTAATTTTTAGTGAAGCTACTCGTTCAAAAAAAAAAAGGAAAAACGCGAGATGATTGTATATTACCTCTTTGTTACAAGCTGTATGCATTCTTGAGGGACTATCAACACTTGGAACCTCTATGATCTCTGCTGGTTTAGGCCGTTTCCTTTTCCAATTTTGATCTTCATTGGTACTCTGGCTTGTATCTTGAGGAACTCGCATGCTAAATGGAAGAATTGGAGGGTGTTTCTCTATATCTGTGCACACCACCTCTTTCAAAGCTGCCTTTGAGGATTTAAGCTTCCTTTTCTTGTGTTGTGTAACTACTTTTGTGATTGGAGTAGGTGGTTCTTTGACTTTTGAGAGCGTCTTTCCAACACCTTGATCTTTATCTCCTAAAGGAGTAGTAAACAACATTGTCTACCACAGCTTGTAAATTATCCTCGAGAAACTTCCCATGCGATTTCTCCCACTAAGACATATAATTGGTGGAGAAATGCTTCTCCACATGATCTCTCGTTGGGGGAAAAGGCGCATGTGACATAGACCCATATAGTGTGCAAATCCTCCAAAAATCCGAGTCCTTCATCTAGAGAGGTGCTACGGATATCATTCTCCAAAAATTCGGGGACATTCTGGTAAAACTAAAATAGACGACTAAACTGATGCGGGCTATATGGCTCGATGATGAATGAGTTATCATACCTCAAATGGAGGTAATTAAATCGTAAACTCGTAAAGTAATTTGACTCCAACTCTTGAGGGGCCTCGTTATCCACATAATAATAAGGACGAGAATTAGTTAACACATTGTTGGTGTCCAAACTATATCCTCTCCATTGTGGATGCGTTCTCTTGCATCCTTCTTGTTAAAGTACCTCGCGGCTCCCTCTCCTGATTATGCCACCATCAAAGGGACAAATGGACCCTCAGCAAGTGGATAATGGGTTTTGAGGTAATGTGCAAGCCATCCGTAAACATAACGGATGGGAAAACAAACTTTGACCTAGTCAAGTTGGGAAGAACACGAAATCTTATTCAAACCATGAAAAATACTAGCCAAAACTGGGACTGCAAGGCTAATCTTTCGCCTGCTTATCGTCATGCTTGCCATCTTAAAAGTCTCAAGACGAATGAAGTTCTCTGCTTTATAGGCAAACACAAAATCACATAGCTAATATGATAAGAAGGCTGCTATATATGTTTCATCTTTCTTTTCAGACCTCACCCTAAGCTTGGAGAATATAGCTTCTTGATCACTCGATCACCTAGTTGTCTTGGGAATAACTCCGTAAAGATTATGTGTCGACTTTAGGCGCGAATTTCTTTTCCTTTCGTAGTGGGACAGGTTAATCTATTAAAGCTTTCTTATACCAAAATTTGTCCACTTTCTCAAGGAGAGCTTTTCGTTAACACCCGTACCTTCCTTAAGGTGATGGAAGACAGCAAATAAATACTCGCAAGATCGAGGAATAAATCTCATATGTTTTTTGTCCAAAACAATGAGTTCTCTTGTCTTAGGTACCACTTCTTCGTACGGAAAACTCGAAATGGGCAGACCTCCAAGGATATGTAAGTCACAAAGAGAGAGAGAGAGATATAGTTCTCCAACTGATGGAAGAAGCGTGTTCGTCTAGGGGCACTAAGCCTCACAAAATGCTTGCAAAAAGTTCGAGTTTTGATCATAAGTGAAAAATTAGGCATAGACAGCATCATAAATCTTTTTTGTACTCAGGTTTTGTTGGCTTCCACCAAGTACATCTTCAGTCCATTCCCAATATCTCTTTCCCTCGATTATTGTTGTGTTTCCTCAGCATACTTCTCCTTGAATTATGCGGCGCCCTATGTTTGGAAGGGTCCTAGCGATGTTTATGCGGAGCGATGTTTACGTGGCGATGGATTGGCACTTGGAGAGGCCACATCTTGGAAAATGGATTGGAAGTAGACTTGCGCTCCAAGGTCCAGTTTTCTACATGAAAAGAGTTTTTCAAAGAAGTCCATGAGGTTGCATACCGGCTAGTTTGTGGGGTGTGAACCAAAAGCTTGGTTTGTTCTATGCCATCTTCAGTCTCGATTACGATATATGTAAGTTTGGAGGAAGGTAAGGTATGGTCTCTGAAAATTTCCCATCTCTTCGGGCTGTAAAGGACAAAAAAAAGTCATCAAAGTCCAAATCAAGTATATTATAATGGGCACAAAGGTCTAAATGGTTGAAATGGACTCCGAGTTTTCGGGAAGGGATGAGTATCCATCCCTTCACACTTTGAGAGTATTCTCACCAATATTCGAGCCACCTTGAGAGTAATCCCTTCGATAGTTGGGTCATCTTGAGGGTAATCTCTCTGATAGTCGGGTCATCTTGAGAGTAAACTTTGATAGTTGGGCCACATCGAGAGTAATCTCTCTGATAGTGGGGCCACCTTGATAGTAATCTCTTTGATAGTCGGGTTGTCTTGAAAGTAATCTCTCTGATAGCCTGGCGAAATTGAGAGTAATATCTCTGATTGTCGGTCGTCTTGAGAGTAATTTCTTCGATAGTTTGGCCACTTGGAGAGTAATCTCTCCGATATTCAGGCCACCTTGAGAATAATCTATCTGATATTTGGGCGGGGATGAGTACCCATTCCCTCACAACCTAAGACTGCCTTCTTCATGCGGGCAACTTATCCTTCTATTCTTAGCCTATAAAAAAAGGAAAAAATAAAAGAGAAAGAAAAGGACGACAGAAAATACATAGAAGGAAATATTACCTTCAGATTGTCTCCTGCTCGTTAAAACACGAAGCCAAGATAGCTTATAGATGCTACAATTCAATGCTTAATAAAAATATGAGCATGGGGTTTATATGAGTTTCAAGCAAAATTATCCCTTATTTTTTGGGGTAAGTTAAACTTTGTCCTCTAAATATAACCTTGAGCACCATTCGTCCTCTAAGTTTGCAAAACCAACGCACATATAGTCCAAGTAACTTAAAACACTAACTTCTGTTACATATTGCCTGCAGGTGAAACTTAAAAACAAATAAGAAAATCCACCCCTTTCATCATTTCAATAAGTGAATTCCCTCTTCCCAAAAGCCTGCATTTTAATGCAATTAATTCTCTGCAAATCGCTACTTTTTTGTGCGAGTTTATATGACTTTGTCCCAAAGAAAAAACGAAATTAGCATATGTTGATTACTTGTAAATATTTCCAGGTCAACACGGCCACATTGCCCTATTTGCAAAACACTGTTGCCAAGAACCAACTTCAATTCTTAAACAATTTCTTATTTAGTGCACAATCAAGGTTCCCATGAAGTATTTCTCTTTTTTCTTAAGTTGTCTCCCAAGACTTTAGAAAGGATACTCCAACTTTCAATAAAGAAGAGAAAAAAGTCCTAATTCTTAATGGTTTTGATCCATCTCTATTTCAACGTACAAATACTCCACATATGCAGAAAAGGATCTGATGGAATCCTTTTGAGTTATTCATATGACTAGCGAATCGACAGATTTTGGGGTGAAAGAGTTGGGTTTTCTGTTGAAGAAAGTTTTTGAAGGAAAAGAGAAATCAACTGACTGTGACTTGTGAAGACAAAAGATTTTTTTTCTTAAAAGCCTTATGTGTAGGTCAGTGTATCTATTAGTTCTCTAACGAGAGTTAGTGTTTTAAGTTACTTGGACTATATGTGCGCAGGTTTTATAAAATTATAGGATAAATGGTTCTCAGGGTTATAATTAGAGGACAAAGTTAAACTTACCCTAAAGATAAGGGATAATTTTAACTAAAACCTCGGGTTTCTATAGATCTCTTATGAAGCTAACTGGGAAGTGAGATTTCGATGTGGGAATAGCCGAAATCAGTTACAGAAAAGAATTGGAATTGCTAAGGCATAAGTACAATTGTACGGATCTGCTTGACTAACTCTAATTTTAATATTACTTAGCTTCTTCAAGTTCAAGTAGGAATCAGAAATTTCACAAGGTTCAAGTTAAAGAGCTCACAGTTTCCTAGTCATATGAGAATATATGGGTATGGTGATGTCTTCTACGTGGATTTTCATGCAAGTTTTCCATATGGACGGGTATTAGGATGTTTAGCATATGGTGCTAATGTTAGGTAAAGTTTCAAATCATGTAAAAGATTTTGACCTACATGCTTATATTTGTTGTTTCATATATATTGTGAAATGCAAATATATCACTTGAATAAGTTTTACGAAATATTCATAACAAAATAAATACTATGTTAATACTTCAAGCCTCGCCTTTTTGAGTTGGATACGTCTAAACCCCTCAAGTCTTGAAGTAGGGGGTATTTGTAGTCAATTAAAATTTTATTAAATTTAAGTTCATAAGAAATTTAGATCTAATCTCAAATTAAATATATTTTCGCTCAAATAAATATCATGGGCTAAAATATATTGACTTAGTTATTTAAATCTAATTAAATTCATTTAAATATAGGTCCAATATTATTGGGTTATCCCATTTAGTTGGACTTAAGTGATGAGCCCACTTCATTAAGCCCAAGATGTCATCTTCCTAGAGGCCCAGTTTGGTGCCACATGTCATATGATGTGGCACGCCAAGTCAAGTGAAAGATCCAATAGGATCATGGCACGTGTCAAAATGACAAGGCATGTCAAGTCACATTAAAAGGCTAATGAAATCGCGTCACGTGTGCAAGTGACATGTTCTGGCCAATCAAATGCGATGTTGTCACACTTCAATTTGATTTGTCAGAAAGATTTTGTTCTTATCATAACTCTTCCCTCCCACAACTATAAATAGGGGTCTTCATAACCTAGAAAGGACATCACAAGTTATAACAAGAAGCAAGAGAGAGCTCGTGGATCAAACGCCGCAAATTTCTCTACAAGTTTCAAACTTCAAGCAATCAAGTTCAAGTCCAAAAAATCAAGTTGAAGTTCAAGAATGAAGAACAAATCAAGGTTCAAGGAGTACGAGTTCAAATCAAAGTTCGTGCTAGTTGAATTATAGATAATCGTTCATGGCAACAAATATTGATTCAAGATGAAGCTCAAGGACCCTTGAATTTATTTACTATTGGAAAGAAGAATCAGAGGATTCATAGAGATTGTAACACTCACGTTGTTTGAAATAAAATACTACGATTGTTGTAATATTTTCGGTCTTGATTTCTTTTCTCGACGCAAATTTATTGTCTACAACTTTAACATATTTGGTGCCATTATTCAGCTTAACAAGAAGGGGCAGTGATCAGAGTGTGTCCTAGCTAAGTGGGTTACAAAAGCTTCAGGGAATTCATTGATCCAGCAGTTATTAGCAAAACACCTGTCAATTCTCTCTAATATTAGTCTAGTCATGTTCTTATATCTCGTGTTAGTCCATGTGTATTTACTACCTTTATAGCCTAGGTCAACTATTTACACTGGTTAATGAAATTGTAGAACAAATTGCTTCTGTTGGTTTTAATGCAGTTTCCACCAAATTTGTCTCTTGCTTTCAAGACTTTATTAAAGTCCCCACCCACAAACCAACTACCATTTATGCTGTTACAGATATCTATCAAATTTCCCTAAAGTGTTTTCCTATCCTCTAGATAGTTACTTGCATAAATAGCCGAAAAAAATCAAGGGAGGTTGGAGGGTAATACCTTAACCATTGCATGGATACCTTGTGGTGTAACTGATACTTCATCTACCTGCAGGATGTTCTCTTTCCACGTGATGAAGATGCCCCCAAGAGTGACCCACTACTAGGAACTGGATGTGTAGGTCATATTGCAGTTCATCTGTGAGCTTCTTGTGATCTGCCATCTTGGTCAGCACTAGCATGGCCTTTATGCATCTTGATCATCTCAGAGCAGTGTCTTCTGAACTCCATATTGTTTGCTCCTCTAACATTCCATATGATGAAGTTCATTAGAGGGTTTTGGTTTGTTTCAGAAGTCCATGTCGATAAGAAGTTGTATCCGTATCAAGCCTACCATCTCTTGGCAAATAATTGTTGAATATAGTTACTCACTTCATAGCCCAATTTCCTCTGTGGGGTGTATACCTGCATAGATCTGCCAGCAGGGTTGAGATATGGCCTCTGCAAAGGTATCAAGTTAAGTCCTTTGCCACTTATCTTCTCGTCTATCTTCTTTATCTTCTGATTGGATCGCCTGGCTTCTTTCAAGCCCTACTTGAGATGGAGGAGATAGTAAGCAAGACTTTGAAGAACAAAATGAAGTGAGAGGCCGTGGGGCAGGGAAAAGAGTCAAGTCGATCAGGCTCGATGACCGAGAGAAGCAAAACAAAATCAATATTTGGCCAAAAAAGAAGCAAGGCTCTTCCTAAATATCAATTACCAATAGATTTCATACCTTCTCCGTCCTCGAGGTAGGCATCATTTCCTTCCTCCTCGATATTGGTGTCTGAGATCTCATGACTGGAGTCAGAGTCAGTAGTGGTTTCAGCATACCCTGGTTATGATAAGAGGATAGGTTCAATCCACATCTGGGAAGAGTTTTGGGGCAGAATAGTATCAGTGTCTCGGTGTAGTCCATGCTGAATTTCACTGCCCTTATTTCCTCTAACCATAGGGTGTCTGTTCTCATTAGGCAGTATAAGCTCTGATTTTCCATCTCCTTGATGGTTTCCTGGCCTTTGAGTATATCTAATGCCTTCGTTATCTCCTTCGAGATATTTCCTAGTGGAGGTGAGTGTTGTTTCTCCGGGTTGAAGACGAAGGGTCCTGATGGGCCATTGTTCCATCACTAAGAACTGGGGTGTCATCGCTGGGTCTGGGAAGAAGGGGATAGAGTTGAAGATTTGTTGCATGAGGTTGTGCATTGATGGTGTGTCGTTGGTTGGATGCATAGGGTTGAAGCTGCTCTGTGGAATCATTGATTGCCAAAGTTGAGCTCCAAATGTCGCCAAACCCTGTTTAGGGCTTCTGTTATAATCCTTGCCAGATGGGCTGGTTTTGGATGATGAGAGTGATTGGCTGATTTCCCTATTGAAAAATGTAGCACAGGCCCTGGCCATGGAGTACTATCTCCAGCCAAGACACTAGAGTGTGGTCTTGTGGCTGAGTGATGGAAGTCAGAACGACCGTGGGTTTGGTGGGTTGATGCATTTTTGGGATTTTTTGGTTTTTCCTTTTTGGAATGGTATTAATTAAGGGATTTTGGGGGTAATCAAGAGTCATCATCAATATCGGGGTTAAATTAACACCCGTGTTTTGTGTTTCGTAACCTGTGTCTAGTACACTAGATTTCGAATTAAATATGGATCCAGTTGAGTTGATGGAAAGTGTCAAATCACCTGAGCTTTGGTGGTTTATCATAAATGACACTCGAGTATTCATGGAAGGGTTTTCTGCAGAGTTATTTGGTACGGATGATTTAGCTTTGTAGGGGCCATTATTGGTAGTGGTGATCATGGAGTGGGTGTGGCCCTCTATGGTGGATGGGGATTTGGGGTCTTGTTGTGCCGCTTTGTGTTGCACTGACAAGCCCCCACTCGGTCCTGTTGGGCTTGTTGTTTTGTTTTCTCTGGGAGCCGTTTGGATGCCCCCTTTTTGATTTGTAGGTCCCTTTTCTTTGCTAAGAGTTGGGTCTTCCCCTTCCGGGCCTGCTTTCCTCTTTCTTCTTATGTTGGTGTAACGACCAGACCGGTCATTTTGTGTTATCGGACCCCGTTCCCCTAAATGAAACTTCCCATAGCGTCTTATTGCGATTTATGACTTGCGGGGGCGGGTGGTCCGGGATTCGGAAGTGTTTAGAGTGATATTGGAACACTTAGTTCCTTAAGGTTGGCCTTTTTGGCCAAGTTTGACTTCGGTCAACATTTTTAGTAAACAACCTCGGAATCGCATATCGAAGGTTCCGGTAGCTTCGTATGATGATTTCGGACTTGGGCGTATGTTTGAAATGGGTTTTGGATGACCCAGGAGCGTTTCGGCGCCCAATATCGAAATAAGAGTTTCCTTAAGTTCATATTGTAGTTTGGGGACGTGTTTTTGTGTTATCGAGGTCCGAATGGAATTTCGAGACCGCGAAAGGTTTTGATATGTCATTTGTGACTTGCCTTCAAAATTTGGGGTCATTCCGAGTAGTATAGGTTGGTTCTGGGCATTGTTAGCGAATTCTAGAAACTTAAAGTTCCTAAGTTTGATTCTAGGGGTTTTGAGGTGTGATTTTGAGTTTTAGCGCTGGTGGGGGTGTTCCGAAGGCTCGAGCGAGTCCGTATTATGATTTAGGACTTGTTGGTATATTTGGACGGGGGCTCGGGTAGGCCCAGGTACCTCTCGGGCACCAAACGAGGCCCAAAACCAGCTCAAGCAACTGCTGGTGCACCTGTTCTGGTGTGACCGCAGGTGTGGTTGCCCAGTCGCAGGTGCGGGACCGCTCTTGCGGTCCCAGCCTCACAGGTGCGACCCCCCAGGTGGGCTGCCCAGTTCTCGCAGGTACGGGCCCTTTCCCCGCAGGTGAGGACTCCTGCCCGCAGGTGCGAGTCCTTTCTCGCAGGTGCGAGACTGTAGGTGCGGTCATCGAGTCGCAGGTGCGGAAACCCCTGTAGGCAGTAAGGTCTTTAAATGCGGGATTATCCCATTTTATTCCACCATAGACGATCTTGAGAGCTTGGAAAAGAGTCCCACGACCTAGCTATAAAAGGTAAGTGAATTCTATCCTAATTTAGTTCATGCATGAATTCCTAGTTGAATTTAACTACCTAATTAGTGAAAAATTAAGGATTTGGGTAGTAACCTAGGGCTTTCGATAATTTAGAGAATTACCCGTGAATTGGCTATAAATTCATACAAAAATCATATATTAACGATCCTTAGGTTATGGGTGAGTGTTTCCTTCGAGAATTTTCAGAATCCGAGCATGCCGGCCCGGTGTTGGATTTTGGGATTTCTTCAAGAATGATGGATTTGACTAAATAGTAGGAGAATTCCATGCTTTGAGTATAATTTGATATATTTACGTAACGTTTGATTAGTTTCGAGTCCTTGGGTGACGAGTTTGGAGTTTCGGGCGCGTTCTTGACCCGGGGAGTAGGTTCGACGCGAGGTGAGTCTCCTTTCTAACCTTGTAAGAGGTAAATGTCCCCGTAGGTGATTTAAATGTCTATGTGCTAATGTTTGTGGGGGCTATGTACGCACAAAGTGATGAGAGTCCGTACGTAGCGACTATTATTGTTATGTCCGGGTAGTTAGGGCTATACCATGCCTTGTGTTTTTCTTTGAAATGAACTATATGCTTAATGAATGCGGCTTGTTTCCCTGAGATCATGGAATTTTAGAAATTGTAAGGAATTGTTCACTAAAAAGTAATTTATAAAGAATAATGTGTGGATTGTGTGTGTATGTGACCGTTCGCAATTTACATTCTGCGAGCAGAGTGATATTTCCCCCATTCCCATGGGAGCGGTCCGTACGCCACGGCGAGATTGAAAGATATATTATGGTTCGGGCCGTTTGACCCTCAGCAGTGCACATATATGATCATTATGATGGCTCAGGCCGGTTGTCCTTATCCTGTATGCGCATGCCAAATTTTTAATGATTCTTTTATGGATATTGAGTGGACAAATATTTTCTTTTAAAAAAAGGGAAAAATGAAGTAGTAATTGTATATTTACTTCCAATATTTATTTGAGTTACAGTTATATTTAATGTTTACTGTTTTTATCATCCTTGTATGTCTGTTACTGATATTATATCTTGTTTAATCATTTTTGTTGGACCTTAGTGATGTCAAGTCGATCTCTCGTCACTACTTCTTCGAGGTTAGGCGGGATACTCACTGGGTACATATTTGTTTATGTACTCATTCTACGCTTCTGTACTTAATTGTACAGGTTCTGAGGCTGGTGCATCTGGTTATCAGACCGGAGCTCGATTCTGATCATAGTTGGACCTGACTTCACGGTGAGCTGCTTCTCCTGACGATCCTCGGCAGCACCATGGAGTTTATTTTGCTTATTTCCCGTCTATTTCTTTCAGACAGTGGGACTGTATATTACATCTTTTGTATATTCTATTAGTATGCTCGTAGGACTTGTGACACTAGTTCCTGGCACACACGTGGTAGTTATTATGGATTACGGGTATGTATATATATATTGGCTCACGCCTCCTTATGACCGCTTTTGATTAAAACTGAATAATTATCTTTTTCGATTTATGTTTTAAGCTTTAAAAACCTGGTATATGTTGAAATGTTTAATCAAACAAGAAAGAACCCTTAGTAAAATGAGTGTTGTCTTGCCCGACCCCGCTGTTGGGCACCATGACGACCTGAGTTAGGATTTTGGGTCGTGACAACATGGTATCAGAGCTCTAAGTTCACGTAAGTCTCACGAGTCACGGGCAAACTCAGTAGAGTCTTGCAGATCGGTACGGAGACATCTGTATTTATCTTCAGGAGGCTATAGGGTGTTAGGAAAACCTCTCCTTATTTTTATTCTATCGTGCAGCCGATGGTTTACTAAATCTCATTCTTCTATTCTCTCACAGATGGTGAGGATGCGTGCATCCGATGTTCCAGACCCGGGAGGGGCCGCTACCCCCATTGTCCGAGGCCGTGACATAGGCCAGGGGAGGACATCGGCCCGAGGTAGGAGACGAGAGCATCCCCGAGCTATTCTAGTTGAACCACCACCAGAGGATCCTACTATAGAGGAGCAGGGTGAGGTGCCCCCAACAGATCCTGCTCTATTGGACTTTATGACGGAGCCAGGCTTCCAGGAGATCATGGGCCGTATGATGCGGTTTATGGACACTATGTCCCAGGCTGGTTTATTTCCGGCAGATCCTGCCATATCTCAGGCGGGAGGGGGGGACAGACTCCTACCGCCCAGGCTGTAGGTCAGGCAGCAGCATTACATCATACCCCAGGTACACTGCCCGTGGGTGGGGTCCAGCCTGTAGCAGCAGCACCTGAGCCCAGACCAGCTGCGGACGGTGATCTGCAGAAGTTACTGGATAGATTGACTCAATTGAACCCTCCAGTCTTCGGGGATGAGAAAGGCGAGGATGCCCAGGATTTTGTTGACAGGTGCAAGGACATGCTGCACAATATGAGGATATTAGAGTCCCATGGAGTGGACTTCACTACATTCCAGTAAGAGGGCAGAGCTCGCAGATGGTGGCAGTCCTATATTCTCAGCAGGCCAGCAGATTCTCCTCCTATCACTTGGGAGCAGTTCACTCAGATAGTTGGACCTGAATTCACGGTGAGTTGCTTCTCCTGACGATCCTCGGCAGCACCATGGAGTTTCCTTTGCTTATTTCCCGTCTATTTCTTTCAGACAGTGTTACTGTACATTACATCTTTTGTATATTCTGTTAATATGCCCGTAGGACTTGTGACACTAGTTCCTGGCACACACGTGGTAGTTATTATGGATTACGGGTCTGTATATATATTGGTTCACGCCTCCTTATGACCACTTTTGATTAAAACTGACTAATTATACTTTTCAATTTATGTTTTAAGCTTTAAAAACTTGGTATATGTTGAAATGTTTAATCAAACAAGAAAGAACCCGTAGTAAAATTAGTGCTGGCTTGCCCGATCCCTCTGTTAGGAACCATCACGACCTGAGTTAGGATTTTGGGTCGTGACAGTTGGGTTGTTCTCGTATGGGCTGATTCCCGGTGGGCTAGCTCATCAAGAGAGGGGTATTTTTCCTTATCCCGTGGTTTGTGTTGATAGCCAGCATAGTATTAGACTTAGAATTATAACGGAAAATTTTAGATTCAAGGAAGTTACCGGAGTTTTGCATCAAACATTTGGACTTGGATGCCTCCAGTTGAAGTGGTGTTTTTCTCCTTCCTTTCTTGTGTTATTGTTGTTTGCGTTGTGGTAGGGGTGTCCTTGGTTCCTTCTTCTAGGGAATACGACTATTTTCCATTCCTCTTCCTCGTTAGCGTTGACTTTATAAGAGGAGCATTCAGGCTGGTTGATCACGCTCAACTATGTCTTATAGAAAGACTAAACGGGCGCTGCAAATATAATCTGGGGTATTACGCCCAAAGTCGATCCCACAGGGAATTTACATATCAATTGAGTCTATAAAATACTAAACTGTTATTTAATCAAGTTTCTCAAGACTTTGAATATCAATTGGGTGATGTTTAACTAATTCTACAATCACTAATAATAAACTAGCAATTAACTAACAATTTAATGTAACAATGATAATAAAGGGTCTAAGGTTGTGGTTTCCCCCGTTGGTGAGTTCTTCCTTGGATAATTCTTATAGTTTAATTGGCTATCTCTGTCAATCATGAACGCTCTAACTATCATCAATCTCTCTCAAGTTATTATGATAATTTACTAAATGCACTCTCTCAAGTTACGCTAGCTAGATCGCAATACAGTTCACTTTAGATTGCACCCAAGGTATTGTTATCTCTAATCTAACCTCTACACCCTCGGTTATGACTTTCGTCTATACTCAGGGTATGGTGTTGTTCAAGCAATTACCTAAATATTCACTCTTTCTCAAGTAAATACATAATAAATAGGAATAGTTAATCAAGGGCTCTTTCAATCAACTAT